>CM067524.1:3255587-3303087 GCA_034509495.1 Acestrorhynchus altus
ATCATTATTATTATTATTATTATTGTCGTTATTATTATTATTATCATTATTATTATTATTATCGTTATTATTATTATTATTATTAATATTATTATTATGATCGTTATTATTATTATTATTATCATTATTATTATTATTATTATCGTTATTATTATTATTATTATTATTTATATTATTATTATTATTATCGTTATTATTATTATTATTATTATTATTATTATTATTATTATTATTATTATTATTATTATTATTATTATTATTGGTGGTGAACCTCGAGCTCTTACTGCGCTCCGCAGGGCCCCGCCCCCTGCTGCAAGTGTGCAATAATAATGATGGTCACACGGGGGAGTCATTCGCTTACTTTAGTGGTGATGGTGGTGATTGTGATGATGATGGTGATGGTGGTGGTGGTGATTGTGATGAAGGTGATAGTGGTGGTGCTCGTGCTGATTGTGATGATGGTGGTGGTGGTGATTGTGATGAAGGTGATGATGGTGGTGGTGATTGTGATGAAGTTGGTGGTGGTGGTGGTGATTGTGATGAAGGCGATGATGGTGGTGGTGATTGTGATGAAGTTGATGGTGGTGGTGATGATTGTAATAAAGGTGATGTGGTGCTCGCGTGATTGTGATGAAGGTGGTGGTGGTGATTGTGATGAAGGTGATGGTAGTGATAGTGATGAAGGTGATGGTGGTGGTGGTGTTTGTGATGAAGGCGATGATGGTGGTGGTGATTGTGATGAAGTTGATGGTGGTGTTGGTGTTTGTGATGAAGGTGATGGTGGTGGTGGTGATTGTGATAAAGGTGATGTGGTGGTGCTCGTGCTGATTGTGATGAAGGTGGTGGTGGTGATTGTGATGAAGGTGATGGTGGTGATTTTGATGAAGGTGATGGTGGTGGTGATGATTGTCATGAAGGTGGTGGTGGTGATTGTGATAAAGGTGATGGTGGTGATTTTGATGAAGGTGATGGTGATGATTGTGATGAAGGTGATGATGATGGTGCTGGTAGTGATTGTGATGAAGGTGATGCTGGTGATTATGATGAAGGTGATGATAATGGTGCTGGTAGTGATTGTGATGAAGGTGATGGTGATGATTGTGATGAAGGTGATGATGATGGTGCTGGTAGTGATTGTGATGAAGGTGATGGTGGTGATGGTGGTGGTGGTGGTGGTGGTGATTATGATCTATTGAGTATGATCTATTGCACTATTACACCACTGTTGAAAAATCCAGCTCAAGAGCTTCTGTTGCTGGTAGCTGGATTCAGAGTGTCTGAGCTGGACATTGATGAAAGATCAACCAGCTAAACCAAACTGACCAGTTTACACTACACAGTTACACTGTTATAATAATTAGGCCTTTTAAGTGTGTGTGTGTGTGTGTGTGTGTGTGTGTGTGTGTGTGTGTGTGAGAGAGAGAGAGAGAGAGGTTATGATGTCATGCTGTCCTGTCTGTCCACACCAGGACAAGCCACTGAAACCGTTACTATGGAAACCAGGACTGTAAAACACACACACACACACACACACACACACACACACACACACATACACACACACACACACACACACTTGGTGTGAGTGTGAAGGGTGTGTATTTGAGTGTGTGATTAAAGAGGTGAGAGAGAGAGACAGCTGTCTGACCGCAGACCGACTTTACGCTTTAATCAGGAGAAACCATAGCGTACAAAACCTGTACAAAATAACAGACTTCACAGTGTAGTTCTTTGTCTTCATGCAGGTGTGTGTGTGTGTGTGTGTGTGTGTGTGTGTACAGTGTGTAAGGGTTATTAACCGACACACATGACTTTAACTTATATTTAAAGCGATAGTTTGGTGATATGAGGCTGGAGTTGGACAGTTATTCACCAGTTTCAAATGTCTAGTTCCGTCTTAAATAGTGCAGAAATCACATCCTGGAGCCACCTTTTATTTGATTTTCCGCTACACCTGAAGTGATGCACCACTGCTTGCACTCCTGATTTACCACGTTCTCTGTGAAATGTCCCATTCCACCTTGCGTCAGTTTGAATATTGCATTTGCAGCAGTGATATACGCATGCAGTTATATAGCATCATGCTAATTGGTGGGGTATAAGATTCCATTACCTATTAGCTCCAGTGCTAAAGCTAAAGCAGTAGACGTCAGGCAGGAAGCACATTTTAATGGACTACACTGCGCTGACCAAACTATCGCTTTAATTGACCAGTCGGTGGGGAATGGAGGCTTTAAAGGGTCAGGATGAGTCATATTTACACATATACAGCTATTTACAGCCGTGCGTGAAGAGGAGATCAATAAACAGACCAGTGAGGTCATATCGATTAGTCCTTCTAGACTGTGTTTATAATACATTCCAGTTTACGGTTACGGTGATATAGTGGATGTAATATATTGGAAAATATATTTTCAGTGTATTATAAACTCTATAATGGGTAATGGCCCACTAGCAGCACTGGGGCACTGGGATTGGCTGTTCGTTTGTACTAGCCAGTCCCAGTGCGGGGGGCGGGGCTTCTATGAGTATAGGTGAATCTGTCCTGCATTTGAACACAGTTATAGCACCATCTTCATCAGGCTGTCAGAACACTGACAACAATATTCCATAACTTAGAAAATAAAAATGACATAAACAATCAAATCAGATCAGGTCACTATCACTCATTTCTATAATATTATTATTATTATTATTATAATTATTATGATTATTATTGCAGTCGTTTATAGGAAGACAATAAAAGAAGACAAAATAACAGTGATATAATAAATATTACAGCAGAAAAAAAAACAAAAAAACGACAAAATAGTGGTTCTTGGAGAACCTGCTGAAAACAAACAGCCTGGTCAGCTCAAGCTGGGTCAGCTGGGTCAGCTGGTTTAGGTCTTGACCAGTAGAGGGTATATTTTTGTTTGAGTTTGAGGTTTTGCAAGATTGTCAATGCTGGTTGACCACCATGAACAGCAGAACAAAGCTGGTCAACCAGCATGATCAGGCCAGATGACCAGCAAGACCAAGCTTAATGACCAGTATGACCAGCAAGACCAAGCTTAATGACCAGTATGACCAGCAAGACCAAGCTTAATGACCAGTATGACCAGCAAGACCAAGCTGGTTGACCAGCATGACTAGCTTCATTAAGCTGGTCAACCACCATGGCCAGCAAGATCAACCTCAAAGGCAACACACACTCTGGTGGTCAAGAGCTGGTTAACCAGCACGTTGACCAGCAGAGAGTATGTTTTCACCTGGACGATCAGCTTTTAGCCAGGCAGTTCTTTACAGAACCTCCAGCAGTCAGAGAACCGTTCTGTGGTGCTGTGTAGAACCGTACTGTGTAGTACAATGTGCGATGCTGAAATGATGGTGAGCAGTATTAAGGTGTAAATGATGGATAACGCACAGTCACACAGTGTGTTTTAGGGATTTGCACAACCTTATGTTCCGTACGCTGTTCCCGTCAGCATTCCGGAGTTTTCCGTACAGTAGATCTAAAGTGATAGTTCAGTTGTCCCTCTCAGTCAACATGTAGCTGGTCAGGTCAGGTTGCTTCCTGTTTTTTTGACACTGATTGACCCCGTCGAACCGTAGACTCTGCATTAGATCTGACGACGGTTTGAACTGAACGTACAATGTTTTGAACATGTAAACATGAAAGCAGAGAAGCCTCTGATTGGCTGCTTTTTATCCTGCTTGCTCATCATTAAGCCCTGCCTCAACCTGCACCAGACGCAATATTTCACACGCCCCGAGCGGGTGGCTGACCCGCTGAAATTGGGGGTGGATACACTCCATGAAGTGCTGAAGCCCCTCCCACCCTCACACATATACACATTGCTGTAGTTTGATAAGTTAAGCCAACTTGGGCCACAATGTCCTAAGGACAGTGGATGCCTTTGTGTCCCCAATGTATGTTTTTTTCCTAAATTAAAATGGTCAGGGTGAAGGCACGGGAACTGTAAATGTCTGGAGCAGGGATTTAGCCTTTAAAGTGTGGGCAAAGAGGAATACTGAGATTTAAACCGAACTATCACTTTAAACACTGATTAGTAAGACTTGTGCTTAAACCTGGATAAGGACTTAAAGGGAATCGCTACATTTATCTACAGTCGAGGCATTACTGAGAGTGCACATGCTAGAACCACAGCAGGTGATTCCAGGCTCGTATGAAAGCGTACAGCGGCCGAGAAAGAAAGGCACCCTGCAAAATACAATGAAGCCATGTCCTATCGTCACGTAGATCAATTACGAACTGGCGTAGCCTCAGGGGACAGCTTGGAAACACCTCCACCTTTATAAGCTGTGAACGAACCGGGTATCGGGTACCTAAAGTAGAGTGTAGAGTCGAGGACTGTAGAAAGGCACTAATTGCATACCCCTGTTCACTGTCCCAAATAACACACTGGTGCACTTCTGCTGGTGGTGCACAACATTTACATACTAGTGCAGTAGTGTGTGGTACAGGATGCAGCCTCGGGACTGCAGTCCCTTTCAGTGTCCTCTGGAAATGATATTCCCATTGTGACTGGAGTCACAGCGTTTCTGAATCTGCACTGCGTCTCTAACTGTTTTTAAAATGTTCTCGTTTTGACTGAAGTGTTTCTGATTTTTTGAATTTGCAGCTTCTTCAGTGATTTTGCAGATCCATTATATTTTGCAGTGTGTCTGGAACTTTCTCGACCACCATAACAGTCAGATGTCCGTCTGCGTTTGTCTGCGGGTGCTGGGGGTCAGTAGTTATCTGGGACGCTGCCTCTGCATGCAGTCAGATGTCCGTCTGTGTTTGTCTGCGGGTGCTGGGGGTCAGTAGTTATCTGGGACGCTGCCTCTGCATGCTAAACTGAACCTGCTTTCACTCCAGAAGTGGCGCATAATTCAGAGTTGAAATAACCTGTGGTTAACAATCGGCATGTGTGACCACCTGCCTTGAGCAGTGGCCTTCTGTTTTGCAGCCTAATGACCTGTAGTTTGGTAGAGAGACACTAATTACTGTGTAAATGTACAAAGATCCTGTACATCAGCATTTCCTTCTCAAACTGCAGGCACAACGTTTCTTATAGTGACCTGCTGGATGTGGGTCGTTCCTGCAGCACTGTGGAACGGCAGACTGCAGTGAAGACGACGCTGGAGTCAGACTGTGTGTGAAGATCAGATCCCTTCATTCGTACTGATAAAAAAGAGGTTTAAAAGGAACCGTTGGAGCAATAATCAGAGGAGTATGTTTGATCTCTGACTCCAGATTCAGTCGACCGGCCAAGACACGTTCGTCACTGACGTTTGATAATGTAGTTTACAACCGAAGATGCGAGGCTAAAGCTGTCTCATCTCTTAGGCCCCCCAACATCATTCATCGGTATGGTTGGTCGAGTGTGAACATTGTTTAAGGGCCTAAGTGCGATCCAGAGAACCAACAGTGATCTGGGGTTTACGGAACCTATTCGTTCCTGATGTCTCGTTAACTGATGATGGAAATGACGTAACTGATGATGATGCTGATGTGTTAGAAAGGTTTAAAGGTGTTCTCCTGCAGACTCTGGTTCTGTTGATGTTCTAAGGCTCGGTCCCAGTGATCCACAGCCCTGGAACCATCAGGAACGTTTACGTTTACAAACATGCAGGATTTCCAGAGTCTGTTGTTTAATTTCACACTGGTAGCTTTAGAGGTCAGGTCACAAACCGTTGTTCTGGAACAAAAGTATGAGGTCAAACAAAGTCCTGATGTGCAAACAAATGGGATCGGTCTCGGTTAAACTCCAGGCCTGAAGTACGTCATTAGCATTATTGCTGTATAGTGTTTTTTTTGTTTTGTTTTTTTTCAGGCCATGCTGTTGCAAAGCATAGTCTCACACCCCACCCTGAGTTCACTCCCCAAGGACCTTCAACAGGTCACTATGTCACCCTACAGCACTATTAACTGTTGGCTATTAGCTAAAGTTAGCCTGCATTAATGTGTTAGCGGGAGTTAGTCTATGTTAGCCTAAACCAAACCTGATCATTAGCCTGCGTTAGCCTGCATAATTAGCACTATTAGCATCATTAGCACTATTAGCATAATTAGCAATGTTAGTATTGTTAGCATGATGCATTAGTCAGCTACATAAGGCTGCTTTAGCAAGTTAGCATGCTAGGCTAATGTTGGTCTTATGCTGAAAATGTTTATATGTGTATATAAAGTTCAGACAGACGTAGCCCCACCCTTCTCGGTTCCTCACAAAGTTGCTGTTTGGCAGCTCTGAAATAGCATAGTGAATATTCCAGCTGGTACTCGTGGCGGGTTGACGGGGGAGTGTGTGATTACATTCATCTACGGAAACCCTGAACCAACCAATCATCAGCTTATGTTCTTAGGAAGAACAATTATGTTCTTCCTAAACTACTGCTGCTAGGTCCAACAAACTTCGGAGAGTTGATCAATTTGGAAAACAGTTCCCTGATTTGAAAAGCTCGCTGGCGCCACCCGGCGGTCAGACTTGTCCACACAGCAGGTCAAGGCGGCCCAAATCCCACCCGTACTGTCAAATGCAATGTATTATTCGTGTGTCAGTGTGAAGGTCGAAAACACACTGAATCTGAGCCACTTTTGATATACAGTATTGAAAGCCGATCCGTACTGGATTTGGGGACAGTGCGTCTTGACATTCCTCGGATATGGACGCAGAGGAGAAGGGAAAACGGACGACGGCAGTGCGGGAGGTGTTTGGTGTTGGGATAATAACCTCATAAATATTTGGGCTGATGTCTCTGCTTGAACAGATCTGTGTTCCTAATGAAATGGACGAACGTGGTAAGGTAGTGTAAACGACCTAGAAACAGATCAGATTTGGTGAGAAAATCAGAACAGGGCCACTTTTCCTGCTGTGTGAACGGAACCTTGATCAAAGTATGCTATTAACAGCGTCAGACTGCCCTACACACTCTGTAGTGATGGGTAGGGACATGCAAATTACCAAATCCCCCCAGTTCAATGAAAGGAACAAAGCCCCCCCACTCTGCTCGTCAGTGGAAATAACGAAGGAGAGGTCCTTTAATCTGAATATTGCTTAGGACCTCACAGACGTCTGGACCGGCTCTGGTTATTAGGTCCAGAAGAGACACTTTTCTCCAAAGTCCTTTTGCCCTGTTGCCATTTTACGTTACTCCCACCAGTTGCCAAGTTACGAATCCATCTTGGCTTCTATAATAAAATGTAATTCATTAAATTAATTCGTTAAATGTAATGTAATTAGGTCTTTGCTTTGGAAGCCAAGTCATACGTATGTATAAAGCAACGTAAAGCTTCATCAGCCACACAGCAGAAATGATAAGACAAGCCATCAGTGGGCGGAGCCTGAAGAGGCTGATTCAGAC
Source organism: Acestrorhynchus altus (assembly GCA_034509495.1). NCBI lineage: Eukaryota > Metazoa > Chordata > Actinopteri > Characiformes > Acestrorhynchidae > Acestrorhynchus > Acestrorhynchus altus. The sequence continues at coordinate 3,262,938 of CM067524.1, forward strand.
CGTGCTGGTTAGGTCACCATGAAATAATAGATAAGAATCCCAAATGAAAGCGGCTCAAATCCAGCCCGTCTCAGAGACATAAAGTGCCGCAGAGTCCGCATGACCATGCTGACCATCACGGGCCTCTACATGATGCTGCACTTGCCCTTCAGTTTATCCGTGCGTTTCTGTTTTCCTGAGCGCTTCCCGTCGATGTTCAGGCTCATGCAGCGCTTCTTCTCCATGTTCAGCAGCTCCTGGAAGAGCTCAGTGACGTTGTGGTTGGTTTTGGCTGATGTTTCCATGAAGGCGCACTTCCAGGCCCGAGCCTGCGCTTCTCCGTCCTCCGTCTTCACCTCCCTCTGGGTCTCGTCGTTCTTATTGCCCACCAGCATGACCGGGATTCCCTCCACGCTGCCCTTAATGGCCAGCATCTAAACCAGAGCACACACACTGTTCACACTGCAGCACAGAGACACACACCTCAGACAGATTAAAGTGATAGTTCCACCTCAATTCCTGCAGTTTAAGAAAGTGCAGCCCCACCCATTCAGCCTATAGCAGTTTAGCTCCACCCATTCAGTCTGCAGCAGTGTAGCCCCACCCATTCAGCCTATAGCAGTGTAGCCCCACCCATTCAGTCTATAGCAGTGTAGCCCCACCCATTCAGCCTATAGCAGTTTAGCCCCACCTATTCAGCTTACAGCAGTTTAGCCACACCCATTCAGCCTATAGCAGTTTAGCTCCACCCATTCAGTCTATAGCAGTTTAGCTTCACCCATTCAGCCTATAGCAGTTTAGCTTCACCCATTCAGCCTATAGCAGTGTAGTCCCACCCATTCAGCTTACAGCAGTTTAGCCCCACCCATTCAGCTTACAGCAGTTTAGCCCCACCCATTCAGCCTATAGCAGTGTAGCCCCACCCATTCAGCCTATATCAGTTTAGCTCCACCCATTCAGCCTATAGCAGTTTAGCTCCACCCATTCAGTCTATAGCAGTTTAGCTTCACCCATTCAGCCTATAGCAGTGTATCCCCACCCATTCAGCTTACAGCAGTTTAGCCCCACCCATTCAACCTATAGCAGTTTAGCTCCACCCATTCAGTCTATAGCAGTGTAGCCCCACCCATTCAGCCTTTAGCAGTTTAGCCCCACCCATTCAGCCTGTAGCAGTTTAGCCCCACCCATTCAGCTTACAGCAGTGTAGCCCCACCCATTCAGCTTACAGCAGTTTAGCTCCACCCATTCAGCTTACAGCAGTGTAGCCCCACCCATTCAGCTTACAGCAGTGTAGCCCCACCCATTCAGCCTGTCACTTTAATCGGTGCTGTCAGTACATTCTGTACAGTGAGTACCTGCTGGTAGATGGGCTTCAGCTCCTCCAGAGACTGCCGGCTGGTAATGGAGTAAACGAGGATGAAGGCATGGCCTTTGGAGATGGAGAGGCGCTGCATGGCGGGGAATTGGTGGCTGCCGGTGGTGTCAGTGATCTGCAGCGTGCACACGCTCTTGTCACAGCTGATCACCTGCTGGTATGTGTCCTCCACTGTGGGGATGTATGTGTCCCGGAACGTTCCCTTGACAAAGCGCAGAACCAGTGAGCTCTTGCCGACTCCGCCCGCTCCGAACACCACCACGCGGTAGTCGTTACTCTGTTCCGGCATGGCTGACCAACAATACAAGTAGAGACAGGCATTTAAATATTTACTGGAGCTGGGATTATTCCAGTTAAAGCATTTACAGATGATAATGTACATGGAGAGGGCAGCATAAGCAGCTGGTTGCTAGGGTGTTGCCAAGTGTTTATTATGGTGTTACATGCCGTTTAATAATATGTTTCCAATTGGTAGCGGTTATGTTGCCAAGCGGTTGCAATGGTATCCCAGGAGGTTGCTGTGGGGATGTTAGTGGCGGGTTGTGGTTGCCGTGGTAGGAGGTTGCTATACCTCAAGTGATTGCTAGGGTGTTGCTAAGTGGTTGCTCTGGAGAGGACTGAATGAGGACATGTTAAATCTAGTACAGAAATGGAGTCTGTCTTACTCCCTTGTCCTCACTGTTCTGGTCACAGGGTAAACATCAATGTCCATGTCTGATCAATATCTGTGTGTAATCAATGTCTGTACCTGATCAAAGCCTGTGTCTGTGCTGATTTTAAGCCCCTCTCTGCAGCCCCCCTGAGTGCAGGAGTCCCGGGACACTGTGCTGTGATGGACGCGGTGTCTGACTGCGTGTTTATAAGAGGCTGATTGGAGCAGCTTTAGGGACGCTGGGCGATCAAAGCCAAACTCCATTATGGATTAACACACACACACACACACACACACACACACACACACACACACACACACAGCTTCACTGAAGGTCTCTCTCTGGCTGAGGATCTGGCTGATGCTGCTGGATGTGGAAGGTAACCTTGCTCTGGAGGGAGAGCAGAGTGTGGAGCTCATCCCTGAGAGGCTGAAGGTTCTGCAGTGATGAACAGAACAGAGTGTTGTTCCCTAAACACCTTCATCTCCCCAGACTCAGGAATAGACACCATCATCACTTCCGTTTCCATGGTTACACTACCCACCACTTCCATTTCCATGGTTTCACCACCCCAATTTGGTCTCCATGGCAATATTATTCTCCCTTCTGTTTCCATGGTTACTCTACCCCTTTTTCTTCCACAGTTACCCCGTCCACACTTACATTTCCATGTTTACATTACATTTGGACACCTCTAGAGGCACATGGATGCTACAGCTTAACCTTTTCAGATGGAATTTAGATCAGACGCTATGTTCAGCCACCCACGGGTGATTTAAGGTGGACTGATTCCAGTGGACTGAAACAGGGTTGCTCACTGTTTCCGTGTTGTGTTCCCATACAGTGTAGTGACCTGTGGAGTGAGCAGCATGCTGAACCTCAAAAATAGCAACAATCAGCAACAGAGTCACGCAACCATATGTCCTTACAGGGCTAAATTTGTCCTTCAGTGTGTGTGTGTGTGTGTGTGTGTGTGTGTACAGTAAATACAGTGCAAAATCACACTTTCAACAACACATCCTAAAAATATCTCCCACCATCTGCCATCTCTACACACCAAATGTTGCCTGGAGTAGCAAACACACACACAAACACACACACACACACACACACACACACACACACACACACACACACTAACTGAACTGTAAAGTTTTCTAATAATGAAAGACCATAAATACTTCATTTAATTTGTAATTCAATCAAAAATGAATGCAGACCACCAGACTGTTACTGCTGCACCATTTAAGGTGGAACTACAAATTAAAATAAGACACACCAGACTGTATCCACTGCATTTTTAAGGTGAAATGGAAAAAGAATTCTACATCCATCCACCCCTGAAGACTCCAGGTTAGAACTGCTATGCCATTTAAGGTGGAAAAGAACATTCAGCTGCTGCACCATTTAAGGTGGACTGGAGAATTCAGAAGTGAAAGTGCCTTTGCTCACTTGTCTGTCTCCCAAATCCATTAATAACAAAGTTCATCCTTACCTTTCCAGTAGAGCCCGGGTCACTCAGACTGACCGTGGCGTTTTCCTGACCATGGGTGAACCATGCTGCACCCCAGCCTTCTGCACTCGGGCTGATCTGTGTGTCTAACAGATTGCTCTACTGGGGGCTTAGTGGCTAATCATTCCGTATGTCATTGCTGGACACCACTCCACTGACCCACATCAGAGGATTTCAGGTTCCAGCATGCACCTACCCCACACTTCTGGGGCGGCCGTGCAGGGGTCAGCAGTGTGGGGTGAAGTGGTGTATAATGCATATATTGGTGTCAGATGATATTACTGTACAGGGAACCGTTTAGAATGCAGTTCTGTGCTAAAGGGCACCACTTAGAACTCTAAGCACATATTAACCTTCTGAGAGTCCCTTCAGCGGCTCAGCTGATTTACTTTCTGAAGGCCTGATCAGATAAACCAAGTGCTGGACGGGGACTGGGAATCCTTCACAGGACGGGGACTGGGAATCCTTCACAGGACGGAGACTGGGAATCCTTCACAGGACGGGGACTGGGAATCCTTCACAGGATGGGGACTGGGAATAAAAGTTTTAAAATAAAACCTATTTATGGAAAAATCTACCAGTTTCTGCTGGTTTCCAGTGGCCTAAACTGTTTTTTGATGTTCTAGGTGGTTTAGAGCTTGTCATCCCTATACTGGTCAAACTGGTTAAACAGTGTAGGAAATCATTTGAAAATGCTGGTTTGTTTCTAGTACTTTCACTAACACATCTGACCGATACCCCAAAGATGGCACTGCAGTGACGTTTCACAGTAAACACACGTGACTGCCGGACCCTGCTTTGCTCAGCTTTCAGAAGCGCAGGCTCAGGTCTGATGAAGCCAGAACCCGGAGATGTTTTAATCCACTCAGTGTCAGCAGGCTGTGGAGCTGCAGTGCTGCTTAATTACCGCTGCAGTGAGGGCCGAGCGCAGACGGCCGAGTAGATGGATAGCCGTGTTCGCAGAAATGACCTGAGCACCATCACTCAGCCACACCATATTTTACACCACAGGCGTCTGCACCATGAACACATTCTATGAGCCTGGCCACCTCTAACTGGTTAAGCTGCTTGACCAGTTTAGTTCCATTTTGTCCATACAGACCTTTATGACCTTGTTTTGTTTTCATATGACAACGTTCCGTCTAGTGTTCACCATCAGAATATTCTGAATATAAAACGTTATATAAAATAGGGGTACAACCATCATATTGAACCGTCACCGTTTGGTGTGGACAGTCAAACGGAGGTTACTCAGTGTCCTGTAGCTTATTTGTGTGGACAGTCAAACGGAGGTTACTCAGTGTCCTGTAGCTTATTTGTGTAGACAGTCAAACGGAGGTTACTCGGTGTCCTGTAGCTTATTTGTGTGGACAGTCAAACGGAGGTTACTCAGTGTCCTGTAGCTTAATTGTGTGGACAGTCAAACGGAGGTTACTCAGTGTCCTGTAGCTTGTTTGTGTGGAGATTCATGTCTGACAGTGCAACACCACACAACTGTCACTCAGTCCAGGCAATTTAACGGTAATAAAAATTATGAATATAACAAAGTGTTACATTAAAATAACTGTTGGAAATAGACACTGACATACTAAAACAGCCTGGTCAACTAAAGCTGGTCAAACTGGTGGTTGACCAAATATTTCGTGACATGTTTAGAGTAGGTGTTTTTTCGTTTGATGGTTACCTGATCTACATGCATGATCAGTCTGTCCAAGCTAGACTGGTTGTGTGACCAAGCTTGACCAAGCTGGTTGACCAGCATGACCAGAATCAAACACAGCATACAATATGCTGGCCAGGAGCTCCTTATCCAGACGTAAGGAATGTTTTCACCTTTCATTGCTGTGAGGATTTGATTGGATTCAGTGACAAGAGCCCTAAAGTACCATCGTTCCAGAGAACACGGTACCACTGCTCCACAGCTCAATGCTGGGGGTCTTTATGCCCTCTAGTCCACACCTGCTATTGGACATGGAGACAATAGAGACATGTTCGTTTATCTGCTCCAGAGAGTCCTATTCTATTGGCAGTACTTCTCTACAGGGACGAGACAGGGACTTTGTTTAGTGGGTGCTTTTGCACATCTGTGTCAGCAATGGGTGCAGCTTAAAGTAACTGAGTGCTGAATTAGAAGGGGTGTCCACAAACTTTAGGACACACACTGCATATATTAGTGCCCTATTTAAGGTGGAACGGACAAACATCTCGAACCAGACAGTAACAGCTGTTTGAATTTACCGCCCATATTCGGGCAAGCCCCGCCCCCTCTGCACTAGGATTGGTTATTGGCATGCACTAAACCGCCCTGCGCTGGAGAATGAACCTCTAGCCAATTGTACTGTATAAGGGGCGTGGTTTCCCGCCCACCACCAACCAATAGTGGAAAAGGAGGCGTGGTTTGAGGAAAACGGGTGGGGAACAAAAACAAGCTGTTTCATTGAGAAGCTGCTGCACCAGCATCTCCCCCCCCCACACACACACAGACACACACACACACACACACACACATAGACACACACACACACACAGACACAGACACACACACAGAGATACACACACACAGATACACACACACACAGACACACACACACACACACACAGATACACACACACAGACACAGACACACATACACACACACACACACACACACACACCAATACCTGTATCCTCATTTACATAAAACATGCGTGCACATTTTTTTTTTTTGGGGGGGGGGATGTTGCCAGAGCTGTGAGTCATACTGACACAACACACATACACATGAATGAATGAAGGGAAGGATGGATGAATGAAGGTGAATGAATGGTGTGTGTGTGTGTGTGTGTGTGTGTGTGTGTGTGTCACCTACCTGCAGTGGTGCTGATGCTGAGCTTAAAGCATCCTAAAGCATTTTAGAATAAAGAGCTGCTGCTACAGTCCAGAGCACACCGCAGCACACACACACACCCTCCCTACTCCATCACACACACACACACACACACACACACACACACACACACACACACACACTCCTTTCCCCTGCTCTTTCTCTGTTTCTCTCTCTCTCTCTCTCTCTCTCGCTCTCTCTCTCTCTCTCACACACACACACACACACACACTCTCACCAACTCGTTTTTAACCTCTATACTAAATATAGAAGGAGGGAGGGGTACTACTCCTCTCTCTCTCTCTCTCTCTCTCTCTCTCTCTTCATACAATTTTATTGTTATTATATTATTGTTATTATATTATTATTATTGTTATTATTATTATTGTTGTAATTATGTTGTTGTTATTGTTGTTGTTTTGTTGTTGTTATTGTTATTGTTGTTGTTGTTATCTCTGCTGAAAGCCTGACAGTTTACTGCCAGTTGACAAGTGTGATCAACCTAACCAAAGTAGTTTACCAGTATGACCAGCAAGACCAGCATCATCAAGTGAGTTAACCAGCCTCACCAGCAAGACCACATTGGTTGACCCCCATTACTGGCATCACCAAGCTGGTAGACCAGCATGAATAATCTGGTTGACCAGTATGACTAGCAACATCAAAGTGGTCGGCCAGTATGACCACTATGACCACATTGCTGTGAAAATTTGCATTAAATGGGACAAGCATTTGTGAGGTCAGTGTGCTGCATGGTTACCACCAACCTCATCCTCAGCTCATCCCAGAAGTTCTGTATAGAGCTCCATCATCCAGAGAACACGGTTCCACTGCTCCACAGCTCAATGCTGGGAGTCTTTATACCCTCTAGTCCACACCTGCTATTAAACATGGAGACAGGCGTTCGCTGACTTCCTGATGTGGTTTTGGACACGGTCCAAATCTCTGTTATCTAGAACACAGCAGCACCTCCCTACAATACTGTCCAGTTTTAGCTCCATCAAACATTTGGCCTGAAGGTAAAAAGTCAGAAGTCCCAGTTTAAGGACGTACTGGTCTGAGTGGAGTGACTCTGATGTAGATGAAGTGCTGTCCAGTGATTGTGTCTCCTTCTAATGGTGAGCAGAAGAACTACACAATTAAAACCACACTGTAAATGATTCCCATCTGTCCGACTGACAGACAGCAGCACATTTAGGCCTTTCACACCAGTGTGGAACAGGTTCCGTTCCAGTTCACAAACCTAATTCTGAAACGTTCTGTGCATTTCCACCAACAAAAATAGGTTCTGGAAGCAGGAACGTTTTGGTGCATTGCAGTAAAGTATGTATACAGTAAACTTTCACAAACAGCCGAAACTTTCACAAACAGCCGAAACTTTCACAAGCAGCCGAAACTTTCACAAACAGCCGAAACTTTCACAAACAGCCAAAACTTTCGCAAACAGCCAAAACTTTCGCAAACAGCCGAAACTTTTGCAAACAGCCGAAACTTTTGCAAACAGCCAAAACTTTTGCAAACAGCCAAAACTTTCGGGAACAACTGAAACTTTCACAAGCAGCCGAAACTTTTTTGAAACATTTTTTCTGCCTATCTTTCTGCTTACTGTACTGAACTGATGCTGATACTGGAACCTTAATTTCCCTCAAGGAACCCTCCCAAGGGATCAATAAAGTTCTATTCTATTCTATTCTATTGTATTCTATTCTATTCTAAAACTTTCACAAACAGCCGAAACGTTTACAATCACCCGAGTCACTCTGGTCATAAGACTTGGTGGTGATCAGATGAACAGATGAACATCTGAGCTGGGAGTGTAATTTCCACATGAAAAACAAAAGTGAAACTGTCTGAATTACTCTCAGGGTCATTTCAAACTTCCCAACCACTGTAAACAAACAAACAAACAAACAAACGTGTCATCAGCTGTAAAATTGGTCAAATCCAGTGGACGGTGCCAGTTTGAATCAGCTGAGCTTTGATCTCCATCCCCAAACATTAAAGTCCTCCGGTCAGCTGCTGCGAAACACTCCTCATTCTAGACTCGAGTCCAAAGGTGACAGAACTTCTCTACTGCTGTCCCCAAACGGTGGAGCAGCCTGTTATCATCAGGACATCAGTCGGCTTTAAACGTGACAGACAGTAATAATAATAATAATAATGCTTATTCATATCCAGAATATCTACCAGTACTTACACAAACACAGTTCTGAATGTAACAATCAAACGGTACAATAACACACACACACACACACACACACACACACACACACACACACACAGTAACTGCTGCGTTTATATTCTACTTTACTGTATGTACTTTAAATTGCCTTTAGAGGCTTCAGTGACTGGAGCGCAGTGAAGGAGGAGGACACTGAAGTGCAGGAGGAGGACAGAACAGAGGAAGTGTGGGTTTCTTTGAAGACATCCTCGGTTAATTCCTTTATGTACACAGTAGCAAAACCACCTGCGTGAAGATTAACACCGGTTTGCATTAAACCCGTTTTCAGGAAAAAAGAAGCAAGACATCCAGGACGTCCTTGAGTGCATGCAGAGAGTGGACATCAGAGCTGCTCTGCAGGGGCTGCTGGAGAGGATGGTCACTGCCATAGAGCGGGCCAGCCATACTTCACATACGGCCGTTAAACAATTCGTTTTAAAATAAGCACACACACACACACACACACACACACACACACACACACACACACGCGTTTGTTAATATGTTGTATGAAGTACATTTTAAGTATGTTAACTGCAGTATATTTACTTGAAGTACGTGTTTTAAAGTTGACATTTTTGGTTTTAGGGAACCAGTCTTGTGACTGGAAGGTTGCTGGTTCAATTCCCTGAACTGGCAGGACATGTCTGAAGTGCCCTTGAGCAGGACACCTAACTCCTCAGCTGCTCCATGGGCCCATGGACAGGGCTGCCCACCAGTCCGGGCATGTGTGCTCACTTCCCCCTATTGTGTGTGTGTGTGTGTGTGTGGATGAGTTAAATGCAGAGCACCGATTCCCGTGTGCAGCACAGTGGGTCTACGTCCATGTTTACGTTAATAACAGCACTTCAGAAACCCTGAACACGACGGTAAACATTTTAATACCGAGTCCAAAACGCTCCAGTGTTCCCAGTTTCTGTCCAGTCTCCGGAGTGAGACTCACAGGTATGAATAAACGGTAGGTGGCGTTTTTCCTTTTACGAAACACGGCCAACGTGACGACAGACACCTGAAAGTTGCTCGTGAACAACTGCACCTCCACCATAGTTGCTCTGGTGGACGTATCCATACAGTAGAGCTCTGTCTGCGCGGGGACATTAACGTTCATTCTGCGTCCACTCTGCTGGACGGAGTATATTATAAATATTCATTCTGCGTCCACTCTGCTGGACAGAGTATAGCGAGATAAAGGATATGATTTCAGTGGTCATACAGTCATGGACAGACCCACCTGACCGATCTGAGAACTGCAGGAACTGGTTTAAAAGGCTGATGTGTAACCTTTCGATGTCGTCATCTACTCCCTGAAGCAGTCACGCTAACGTACTTGGACCAGGCGCGCCCAAACCTGGAGCAGGTGGTCTGAGAGGTTAATCTGCTGTTGAACCCGCCTCCGTTCTTCTCAGAGGACTTTCATCCCTAAAGGAGGTTTCCTCATAGCCACGGGGCGAGCTGCGGCAGGCCCTGCTGATCCTAATCTGAACGTTCTGAGGAACAGGTTGCTTCATAACCGTTTAGCCCCCAACGTATTCCACTGCACACTGACTCATAGTTAGTAGATGAATTCATAGTGGATACTTTATTTCCTTTGAGTTGCGTTTCAGCAGCAGGTTGAAGATTACGGTGAGGACGGAATGAGGAACAGGTTTGATCAGATTTATTGGATTTGTGTACACTCACAGAAGTCATGTTTACAGAATTCACGCAGGTAGAGGCCGTGTGGCTCAGGCTCAGTTGTTGTGATTAATGTAGTCACGTGTCGGCGCAGTGGGCCGTGCTGGACACCGCTGGTGAGATGAAAGGCAGGCAGGTAGAAACGAAGGCATCCTGGTGTTCAAACGTTCTTCAGGTCACATCCATACAGTCATTTATCCTTATCATTCCCGAGTGCGACTAACCCTGAAACACAAACGGAGGGAAGAACAGAGGTTTAACCATTTCCCTGTCCAGTCAGTCAATCCAGAATCTCCTGAAAATATCACGAAGTGGTTTGTGGATCTGCTATCGTTTCTGGTGAATAACAGAACATCAAACTAGTCCAGTTCTAAAGATTAAGGAAGCGTTTGAATGAAACCTTCTTCATATAGAAGAAAAGCATCACCTAGTAAAGCTGTTCTTCACAGAACGCATGACTTCACTCTGTCTTCTGCTCAATACATTCAGACAAAGTTCAGGTCAAGCGATTAAGCCGTAAAACCATAAACGGAGGCCCCGCCCACACAGTCACTCACAGCTCACTAAGCAGAGTTCATCCTGCTCCTGTCTGTCCTACTCGAGCAGCAATGGGTGCAGCTTAAAGCAGCTGAACCCTGAATTAGACGGGTGTCCACAAACTTTTGGACATGTAGTGTGGGTTAAGCTGGGGCAGGCTTACACTTAGGATGGTATTTTGTTTAGGTGGAATTTTATATAGGGGGAGCCACTCGGTAGGAGCGTGTCATAGAGTGGACAGTGGGTGGACACAGTGTTTAAACACTCCAGCAGCACTGCTGTGTCTTAAATCGCTGGAATGACGTATAACCCTGTTAGGAACAGCTGGCCAGATGTTCTACCTTCTTTAGCCACAGATTCAGCTGCACTCTTGGCCTTCCCGCTCAGGTCCTTCACCACCGAGTCGAACGCAGCCTCGTGTTTGAGGAAGAAGGGCCGGACCACGCGGGTGTAGATGATTTGAGAGCCGTTCCAGGAGACCGGGGCCATGCACCACAGCAGGAACACACACTGCAGGAGAACGTGGAGAACACACACTGTTATCGCGACAGCCAGGAGTACAGTTCCAAAACATCCAAACGTACCATCCAACAGCCATTAAACAGCCAACAGCAGTTTAGCTCCACCCATTCAGCCTACAGCAGTTTAGCCCCACCCATTCAGCCTACAGCAGTTTAGCCCCACCCATTGTGTTTTAACCCAGATGAGCCATAATACAGTGCATCCAATCAGAGCAGAGACATGTGGGACGTTGTGTAATTCTAACCGGACCCTCAGCCCTGACTCTCAGCGAGGAGAAATCTGTGTTGGGTCATCAACTACAACCACGCACTTCCAGCTAACCACAGCGGAGATCAGTGGAGCAGGTTAGCACACATACTTCACTGGGGACCTGGCAGCATTCCAGACCAGCGGGAGGGGCTTCTTTAAAGTCACAGATTACCTGCTCAAACCTCTAACTGTGACATAATCCAGAGGATTACAACCTTTAAAATGAAGTCTACATTTTCACAAACACCCCCGTGTGTTTCCATCAAATACCACACCATCATGTCCTCAAACCCATCTCCTGGACGATACATGCTATGAAGGGATCTCTATATGATGAGGAGTTGGGATGGTGGATCAGGCTCCTCTGTAATCTCAAATTGTGCTGGAGGGGTGACAGCAGTGTTCTGGTGCAGCTCGTAACGGACCCCCAGCGCGGTGGTCTCACCTTTCCAGCATAGTAGAAGGGAAACCAGAAGAGGAAAAGATCAGAGAAGAACTCGGCCACGCTGAAGAGCCCGTACACCACCCAGTACGTCAGCCACTGTGTATCATCTTCTTTGTTACGACTTTCTATCGCTTTGATCCTGCGCTCACACACACACACACACACACACACACACACACACACACACAGTTACAGAAGGAGTGTGTGGATCATATTATTTCAGATCATGTGAATTAAATATGAATTAGAGTTTGTGTCTCATTCATGAATATGACTGAATACTTACGATGCGTATGCAGGGTAACCAAAGCCAATCAGGTTGCAGAGCAGAGAGGCGCCATAACCAAATAAAAGATACAACACAACAAACCCCATTGCACCTACAGACAGAGACAGACAGGGACAGACAGGGACAGATGGGGACGGACAGACAGAGAGACAGACAGAGAGATTATTTGGTTTAAAATCCTCAGTTTAACACATTACTGCTTTATAGACACCTTAGCAACAGTACAGAAATCACTTAAAACACCTTAGCAACAGTAAAACAGTAAAATAATCATTTAGTATCTGAATTATAACCCCATAGCAACCACCTAAGATACCTAGTAACTCCATAACACCCACTAGACACCTCGACAACAGTACAACAGTCCCTTGGAGCATCGCTGAATCTGTGTAGTTCCTCCATAGCAACCACTTAGGACACCTTAGAAACAACATAACTCTCATATTGCACAGCAACTACCCAAGACACCTTCACAACAGTTATCGGCTTCAGCCGCCTTGCAGGCTGTGCGTGTGTGTGTACAGAGTCGAGGAGTGAGCGGTGTGCTGTAACACCAGTGTTTATGTCTCACTCCTGTTTACAGAGAGACGCTGGATTCAGAGCCACTGACACACCTTAACTCCGTCCTGTAGCCAGTGTTTGTTCACGAGGAGCCTCAGAGAGAGTGAGTGTGTGTGTGTGTGTGTGTGTGTGTGTGTGTGTGTGTGTGTGTGTGTGTCCTCCAATTCTGAGCTAAAACACTTGAAAACTCTCTAAAACAGGATGATCAAAGCCGAGTCTCCTGAACCACAGACGGGTGAGCTCGCCCCTTAAAGGGCCTCCTGTATTACAGACGTCATCCGCGTCCCAAAGGAGTCCAAGCCCGTGATGATAAATACATCTCCCAACCCCTATCGTAATCGTCCTTCAGAGCCTGCGATTCTGTGATAATGCGTTCAGCGGCCTTCAGGCTAAAAATGCAAAATCACACCTTCACAAACTCCGAGGCTCCTCAAATCTTCTTTCATTGCACAAAAACGACAGAATTAAATATCTGACCATGTTCAGATCAAATGACCTAAACTGGATTAGATTAACAATGATATGTGTGTAACGCACACGCTCCTTTCAAATACTCGACAGTGGTCCAAATAAACACCCTGAATGTCCTTGTTGTTGTTATTTGTCTTCTCAGCACCTTTATTCTGTGTACAGCGTCCACCATGGACCACTCGAAACACCAGTTCTCACGTAACGCTGCTTTAATGAGCGTTTCAGCCCTGAACGCTTTTAGAAGAAGGCACAGTACAGCACGGCCAATCAGAGCAGAGCTCAGGGGGAATTAACAGGTGGGGTCGGCGGGACACGGGGTCTCTAACGGGTTTCAGTGGCAGTGTGTGTGGAGGTGAGATGGGTCACACTGCTGTGTGTTACTTTAGTCATGCAGCTACACTGAAGTGAGAGATTCCTCTAACACACACACACACACACACACACACACACAATATTGATGCAGATTCACATTTCAGTGCTGTATTGGAGTAAAAGTGGAGGGGTCAGCATATAACACAGGAGAGAGAGAGAGAGAGAGAGAGAGAGAGAGAGAGCGGAGAGAGAGAGAGAAAGAGAGAGAGAGCGAGGAGAGAGAGAGAGAGAGACTGAGAGGAGGAGAGAGTGAGAGAGAGAGAGAGAGACTGGAGAGAGTGAGAGAGAGGAGAGAGAGGAGAGAGAGACTGAGAGTGACAGAGGAGAGAAGGAGAAACAGAGGAGAGAGGAGAGAGGAAAAACCGGCTGGGTGATAAAGGATCATTTGCATTGGTAAATTACACTCCGCTCCTCTTTATCTGCACTAAAATAAACAGCACACACCCGGCACGGTCAGGTGATGACAACCTTTAATAACAACGACACTGTCTGGAAAACCAACACCAACAGTCTTGTGACATGTCGGTCAGCACCCAACACATCCTGGTCATCTCCTGACCTCTTCTGCTCAATTTCTACCTCTAAAGGTCCAAGGAGGTCCGCCACTAGAGAGTCTCACTTTAACTGTAGGAGTGCTGGATTTGTCCTGGTCAAACCACCAAACACATCTGGTCGACAACAAGGACTTCTGGTCAACCGGCAGGACGTGTGGTCAAGAGAGTTTGTCAACAAAGCATTGGCCAATTGGAATAACCGTGACACTGAATTCACTGTTCAGTAACAGCACTGCTTATTACTGTAGTTCTATAGATATCATGGTGTAAATGAGCTTTCATCTGATAGCTCTCCTGTATCAAACACTCTGTATGACTTCAACACAACACTGGAGCCATCAGGTCAGTGATATGACGAAAGGGACAAACATACCACACACACACACACACACACACACACACACACACACACACACACACACACACACACAGCAGGCAGCGCAGAAGACACACCCAAACGATCGCCGGAAGTGCTACACTCAGCGTAATCTGGACGGTGCCGACACTTGAGGACGAGGTACAGAGTTAAAAAATACTCCAAAATGGCTGAAATAAAAACTGCAGAGACGTGAGAACAGACGGTGGGACGCTGGGTTAACACACGGGGTCTTCAGGCTAAAACACAGGGTAGACACACCGATGATCATCATATGAACCCCCACAGGTGGGGCTGAGTGTACTCAGAAGACTCATGTTTCATAACATTAAAACCACTGACCGGTGAAGAACACTGGGATCTGGTTCCAGTGTCTCCTGTGGAGGGGTGAAGATGTCAGTCAGGGGTCTTGTGGGGTGTTCCCGGCTGGGTGGGCATTTCAGGTCCAGTAAGTCAAAATCTGACCCAGGGTTTTTTCCACACTTGTCTGGGCTGTTCTGTTGCGGCTTAAAACCCTCAAACCAAAACTCCTGACCTGAAATGCTCCACCTCTCAAGTTCCTGTTATGCAGGTCACTCTACCATGTAAAAAGTGCTCCATGGGGAAAGCACACAACAGGGACAAGGACCACTGGTAAAGCCACAGAGGTACCACATCACATCTTACAGGAATTCCAAAGGGATCTGCTGTAATAAAGTCAGGCTTGGTGCAGATACCACAGCACACCTTCAGAGGTCAGAGCTGTTCGGTAGGCAGATGTTAGTGTGAGCTGCTGAGGAGTGATCTCGCTTCAGTCTCCCCACCTGTAGCACTCTGTTTTAAGCAGGACTCTTACTGCTCACCAGCCAGGTGGGAGATGATGATGCTGGTGGTTGTGATGGTATCCCGGGTTGGTTGCAATACAGTTGCTTGGAAGTTGCCAGTAGTTAGTAAGTTGTTATAAGTGTTTGCAAGTGGTTGCTATGATATCCTAGATGGTTACTATACAGTTGCTTAGAAGTTGTTATGCTGTTTGAAATTGGTTGCTATGGTATCACAGGTGGTTCCTAAGCAGCTGCTAAACTTTCACACCAGGTAAGTGGATTAAAATCCAGAAGAAAATCAGAATCATCTCAGCTGATCGACCATAAGCAGTGTGGATGAAAGCTTTAGGAGGATGGATGTGGGTGGAGAGAAGGTTTAGGACTGACCCGTGACATCAGGGATCAGAGTCCAGCTGTACCTGCCAAGCAGGTACTGCTTCTGACCCAGTGCTCCTTCCAGCCTGGACAGACACAGTCAGTGACCACGTTCTGTCCTTCAGAAACGCCTTCGCATCGCTCTGTCAGGGTGCTCAGTACGTTCCCTGCTGCTCCTCGGGGTCGGTGGCGACGACTGGAGCTGATCAGACAGTCGGGAGTTCAGCTTCTGACCCAGCCTGCTGCCTCTAATAACAGCAGCACAATTGCTTGGCCCACTAACCACACGCCCACTCAAGCCGCGGGGCGTGCAGGTCAGGCATGCTCCCAACCAATCCCTGCGCACTAAGGCTGACCCGGAAAACAGGTACAAATAAATAAACTTTATCTCCAATCAGTCTGATTCACACACAAACACAAACACACACACACACACACACACACACACACACACACACACACACACACACACACACACAGCTTTAACACTGTAACACTGTCATACTCACAAACCACCACACGATAGCCCACACACACACACACACACACACACACCCACACACACACACACAAGTCAACAGCTTAACACTGTAACACTGTCATACTACAAACCTCCACACGACAGCCCCACACACACACACACACACACACACACATCGTCTCTCTCTGTCTCTCTCTCTGTCTCTCTCTGCCTCTCTCTGTCTCTGCCTCTCTCTCAATTTCTTCTGTCTCTCTCTCTGCCTCTCTTTCTTTTCTCTCTCGCTCTCTCTCTCTCTCTCGTCTGTCTCTCTCTCTGCCCTCCCTCTCTCTCTCTCTCTGTCTCTCTCTGCCTCTCTCTCTCTCTCTCCTCCCTCTCTCTCTCTGTCTGTCTGTCTCTCTCTCTCTCTCTCTCTCTCTCTCTCTCTCTCTGTTCTCTCTCTCTC
Organism: Acestrorhynchus altus; assembly: GCA_034509495.1. Lineage (NCBI taxonomy): Eukaryota > Metazoa > Chordata > Actinopteri > Characiformes > Acestrorhynchidae > Acestrorhynchus > Acestrorhynchus altus. The sequence goes on from CM067524.1 coordinate 3,279,697, forward strand.
TCTCTGTCTGTCTGTCTGTCTCTCTCTCTCTCTCTCTCTCTCTCTCTCTCTCTCTCTCTCTGTCTCTCTCTCTCTCTCTTCATTACCATTGGGGAAATATGAAGATATGTTGTATAGTTTTCTTAAATGGGTCTGAACCCTCTATGGATAAAGGGCAGCCCACCTGCATCTCAGTGGACATGAGCTTATGAACACTGTCTGATGGCTGACAGCCTTTCCTGTCCCCAGGTGACAAGCAGGCAGTTGCTATGGCATCCCGCTTGGCTGCTAGGGTATTGATATGTGTTTGCTTTTGGTGTCCCAATTCAAGGGCAATCATCAAAAAAACAAGAGGGACACCCAATTTCCTCTCTGTTCCCTGCGACAGTGGTTTTGCTTCAAGGTCAGGCTGCCTTTGCGTGCCCTGGACTTACTTTTACGGAGTCTGGTAATGCTGTAGGACAGTCTGGGTTGATGGTCCAGACAGAACAAGGCCGCGACAGTACCCATCAGACAATGGGTTTGGCAGGAGACGGATGCGGGGTTGGAGTTGAGAGAGACAGTAAATTTTACCATGACAAAGACAATGTCTGGCGTCACTCTCAGTCTGCTCTAATTATGGGGAGCTTAACTTTTTCACAGAAGCACGTGAAGAGTTTAATTAGATCTGCACTCCACCCAACCACACAGAGAACTGATCAATTAACCAGTCGGAGAACTGATCACTCAGTTAGAGAACTGATCAATAAACCAGTCGGAGAACTGATCACTCAGTTAGAGAACTGATCAATAAACCAGTCAGAGAACTGATCACTCAGAGAACTGATCAATAAACCAGTCGGAGAACTGATCAATAAACCAGTCAGAGAACTGATCACTCAGAGAACTGATCAATAAACCAGTCGGAGAACTGATCAATAAACCAGTCAGAGAACTGATCACTCAGAGAACTGATCAATAAACCAGTCGGAGAACTGATCACTCAGTTAGAGAACTGATCACAAACCAGTCAGAGAACTGACTAATTAACTAGTCAGAGAACTGATCACTCAGTCAGAGGAACTGATCACCAGTCAGAGAACTTGACTCAAACCAGTCAGAGAACTGATCATTGAAACCATTAGAGAACTGATCACTAAATAAGAGAACTGATCAATAAATCCAACAGAGAACTGATCAATAAACCAGTCAGAGAACTGATCACTCAGTCACAGAGAACTGATTAATAAATCAGTCAGAGAGAATTGATCAGTAAACCCAGGCCAGACGAACTGATCAATAAAAACCAAACAGAGAAATTGACTAATAAACCAGTCAGGAGAACTGATCAATAAACCAGCCAGAGAAACTGATCACCAGTTAGAGAACTGATCAATAAACCAGTCAGAGAACTGATCACTCAGTCAGAGAACTGATCAATAAACCAGTCAGAGAACTGATCACTCAGTCAGAGAACTGATCACTCAGTCAGAGAACTGATCAATAAACCAGTCAGAGAACTGATCAATAAACCAGTCAGAGAACTGATCACTCAGTTAGAGAACTGATCAATAAACCAGTCAGAGAACTGATCACTCAGTCAGAGAACTGATCAATAAACCAGAGAACTGATCACTCAGTCAGAGAACTGATCACTCAGTCAGAGAACTGATCAATGAACCAGTCAGAGAACTGATCAATAAACCAGTCAGAGAACTGATCAATAAACCAGTCAGAGAACTGATCACTCAGTTAGAGAACTGATCACTCAGTCAGAGAACCGATCAATAAACCAGTCAGAGAACTGATCACTCAGTCAGAGAACTGATCAATAAACTAGCCAGAGAACGATCACTCAGTCAGAGGAACTGATCGCTCAGTCAGAGAACTGATCAATAAATCCAGTCAGAGAACTGATCACTCAGTCAGAGAACTGATCACTCAGTCAGAGAACTGATCAATAAACCAGTCAGAGAACTGATCAATGAACCAGTCAGAGAACTGATCAATAAACCAGTCAGAGAACTGATCACTCAGTCAGAGAACTGATCAATAAACCAGTTGTAAGCTAAATTACTACACTTCTTCAGGCTGAATGGGTGGAGCTACACTGCTTCAGGCTGAATGGGTGGAGCTACACAGCTGCAGGCTGAATGGGTGGAGCTACACTGCTGCAGGCTGAATGGGTGGAGCTACACTGCTGCAGGCTGAATGGGTGGAGCTACACAGCTGCAGGCTGAATGGGTGGAGCTACACTGCTGCAGGCTGAATGGGTGGAGCTACACTGCTGCAGGCTGAATGGGTGGAGCTACACAGCTGCAGGCAGTTTTTTGTGGTTTTTGAACAGAATCAGAACAGAGTTCTGATGAGCTGCTGGATGGTGGAGAACTCCATACCGTGTGTGTGTGTGTGTGTGTGTGTGTGTGTGTGTGTGTGTAATGCTGGGGCCCAGAGGGTGACGTCAGGCTCGGGGTTATTCAGGTCGAAGATGCATAGTTCTGACCAATCAGAGCGCAAGGATTAGTGTTTGATCCAATCAGAAGCCGCACTGGCGTCACTTGACTGGAGCGGTCAGAGTGACCTTTGGTCTATTTGGAGGTTCTGCACAGGTCAGTGATCCTCACCTCAACCTTCAGCTGCCCTGCCCATCAACCCCTCCCACTACCGTTAATACCTGTACGTGTACTTCGTACTCCTGCTACAAGTAAACAACAACATGTCAATAAAAATAACAACAGAAAATGAAATAGAACAGCATTCGTTTACTAATATTATTAGTATTTAATAGTATTTGTTACGTTTGGTTAAATAAATACTGGTCATATGACATCAGTGTAACGTAATTGATTATGAAGGGGACGGCGTGGGAATGACCACACCTGTAGAACACTGGTGGTTCCATACCGGTGTGGGGTGTCTTCAGGTGTATGTCCTGTTTCCTTGGCATGAGCATACTGACGAGTGTTCAACCTCAGAATATACACCATTTTACCACGTGTTTAGTAATCATTTAATACGTATAAATGGCCGTAACCTTTTGACCACCTCCTCGTTTCCACGTGATCAGACGCAGCAGTGCTGCTGGAGTTTGTAAACAGGACCCCGCAGGACCACCACAGAGCAGCTGTGCGTATAATGTTCTGGATGATCCAGAGTCTCCTGCAGCTCCGAGTGCTTGTGGAGGAAGAAGTGAGCGGGACGCATCTCCTGCACCTTCATGTGATGTTCTGTTTTGGGCCAGTGGAAGAGCAGCGGCTGAGGTTGTGACCTCGGTGTGTGTCGGACAGAGTCGAGTTCAGTGGAAGAAGCTGCAGAGCCGCCACCACCAATCCACCAATCCCATTACAGACATGACGCCGGGAGGCAGGAATAGCTGAACACACGCAGTGCGGCCGAGCCACAGCACACAAGATCCTTTTTCCATGTGAGAGAGGAGGAAGTGCAGGACCTGCCCAGTTCTGCTCCTCTAACACCAGAGTCAGCCTGACTGTGGGGGTCCTGACGGGGTGGACCCCCTTTATTACTGTTTAACCTACAAACACGATCTCACACATACTGGACAAGTCACTCCCTGCACCCCCGTCTAATGGCACTTTTCCACTGCATGGTATGGACACTACATCATAGACGTGTCCAGGCCCCGTTAGGGGTCCACCCCGAGACATTAAAGACGATTGAAAAGATTTAAAATGTGTCTGATCATCAGAAAATCCTTCACTTTCAACTCTTCTGTTCTTTCTCCATTAGATGATGCCCAACTTGTACTGTGTGTGTGTCTGTGTGTGTGTGTGTGTGTGTGTGTGTGTCCAGCCTGTCAGCTGTGGATAATCAATCAAATAGAAGTCTACAGTAATAGGAGACGTGTAGTGTAGAGTTGAGTACAGTTGAGGAGTGAAACATTGACTAGAGTTATTGTACAGTTGAGTAGAGTAGTGTATAGTGTAGTGTAGTATAGAGTAGTGTAGAGTAGTGCAGTGTAGAGTAAAATAGTGTAGAGTAGTATAGAGTAGTGTAGAGTAGTGCAGTGTAGAGTAAAATAGTGTAGTGTAGTATAGAGTAGTGTAGAGTAGTGCAGTGTAGTGTATAGTGTAGAGTATAATAGTATAGAGTAGTGTAGAGTAGTGCAGTGTAGTGTATAGTGTAGAGTATAATAGTATAGAGTAGTGTAGAGTAGTGCAGTGTAGTGTATAGTGTAGAGTATAATAGTATAGAGTAGTGTAGAGTAGTGCAGTGTAGTGTATAGTGTAGAGTATAATAGTATAGAGTAGTGTAGAGTAGTGCAGTGTAGTGTATAGTGTAGAGTATAATAGTATAGAGTAGTGTAGAGTAGTGCAGTGTAGTGTATAGTGTAGAGTATAATAGTATAGAGTAGTGTAGAGTAGTGCAGTGTAGTGTATAGTGTAGAGTATAATAGTATAGAGTAGTGTAGAGTTAAGAAGTGTAGAGTATAATACTATAGAGTAGTATAGAATAGTGTAGTGTAGAGTTGAGTATAATAGTGTAGTGTAGAGTAGTGTATAATGTAGAGTATAATAGTGTAGAGTAGTATAGAGTAGTGTAGAGTTGAGTATAATAGTGTAGAGTAGTATAGAGTAGTGTAGAGTTGAGAAGTGTAGAGTAAATGACTAAAACTAAGCGGTGTGAAAATGTGAACACTGAAGCTGTGATGGTGAAACAGTGAACTGGCCCAGAACCCTGCAGAACCCCTGTGTGGCCCAGAACCCTGCAGAACCTCTGTGTGGTTCCCCCATGCATGAGTGGCTTGTACCCTATCCATCCATCCATTCATGAAATGAGACTCCTCCTCCTCCTCCTCCTCCTCCTCCTCCTACTCCTTCTCCGTCAATGGCCTTCAGAGCTTAAGTCTAATTCACCTCCAATTCCATTATCCCGGGCTAATCCGGCAGCGTGGCGAGGCCGGAGTCTCGGAGCTATCCTTGATTTCTTAATCTGTAGTGAGAAGTGCTTTACTCAGAAGTGCCGGGTAACACTTCCTGAGCTCAGCGATGGAGGACAGGCAGAGCAGCAGCAGACGCTCCTCAGCTCAATACCAGTCCTCTCCAGACTCTCCCTGGAGAGCTATGGTGGAGTACCTGAAGAACTTCCTGCACAACAAGGTGTCCCAGAGGGTCCGCGATTGGGTGAGCGACTACTGCAGGAAAAATGGCCTACTGACCCTGTCTGTGCTGGCTGTGATGACCGGCTGTGTGGTGGGCTTCATGTTGAGGAGCCTGAACCTGTCCACTCAGGTAATCTTCATCATCACACCACTCAGTATGAGAGCTTGTTTACACAGCATGGGTTCTGCAAGGGTTCTTCAGTACAGGCAGTGGTGCTGTACATTAAAGGTTGTTCAAATACACTGAAGACCTCTTGATGTGTCTAGAACCTTTTAACACATCATGTGGACAAAAGTATTGGGAAAGTCAGGATGTTGGATAATCATGACCCCACCTCATCCCAGAAGTTCTGTGTGGAGCTCCATCGTTCCAGAGAACACGGTTCCACTGCTCCACAGCTCAGTGCTGGGGGTCTTTATACCCTCTAGTCCACACCTGCTATTAGACATGGAGACAATAGAGTCATGTTTGTTTATCTGCTCCAGAGAGTCCTATTCTATTGGCAGTACTTCTCTACAGGGACGAGACAAGCTGTGTGTGCATTTGCACATCTGTGTCAGCAATGTGTGCCGCTTAAGTATCTGAATGCTGAATTAGAAGGAGTGTCAACAAACTGTAGGACATATTGTGTACATAGTTCTATATAACTCCAAAAAGGGTTCTGCTGTTGTTACACAGAACAGCCACTGATACATAGAACCCATTTCAATATGACTATGTGTTCTGTACAGAACCACAACAACTCAGGGTTCTTTGTGTTTATGAGTTTATTTTTTGGCTCCAACCTTAATCCCTCCGCAGAACTGGCTTCTTATTCAAGTGTTCCATTCCACCTTAAATCCACTTCATGATTTATTAAGGACACACTGCTGCTTTTTAGTCACCATGGAATGGAATGTCTTCTCCATTTAAGGTGGAATTGAGCACTCGAACAAGACAACGACACTGATACTGTTTAGGGTGGAAAGGAAAATTGAGACATTTTAATTAAAGGTTGAGACACAACAATGTAACACCTGCTGCTTTTAAGGTGGGACATAAAACTGAGTTCTTAACTTTCAAGAACACACTCATATCACCATCCACTGAACCAAGGAACCACGGCTCCTTATCAAATGGTATCCAAAGTGGGATGCAACCTAGGGGTTGTTATGGTATTGCAGTTGGTTGCTATGGTATCCTTGGTGGCTGCTATGGGTTTGCTAGGTGGCTCCTATGATATCCCAAGTGCTTGCTAGGTAGCTGGTATGGTATCCCAGTTGATTGCAGTGGGGTTGCTTGGTGGCTGCTATGGTACCTCAGGTGGATGGTATGGGTAAAGAGGTGGTTGCTGCGATATCCCAGACACTAAAAAGTATCATACATATTGAGTAACGTAGACATATTTTGTTCTGCTCACCTGAACCCCTCCCCCATCTGTGAAGGGGCGTGTCTGTGAGAGGAGCTCAGTGTGAGAGTGGGTCTCTGAGACAGATGGGGACGGTGAGGGACGGGGGGGAAACACATTTTATTGGTTAATATTATTGATATATATATTAAAAATAACAATCAGAAGATGGTCTGGAATTAGAACAAGCAGTGGGTGTTTAAATGATGAGTTCTGAGATGATCAGAAGGTTCAAACTTCTCTTCCTCCAGGCCAAGATCTACTTCTCCTTCCCCGGAGAGCTGCTGATGAGGATGTTGAAGATGCTCATCCTTCCTCTCATCACATCCAGGTACACTCTTCCTCTCCATGGCTGGCTACCATTCACGCTTATATATACATACAGACTGATTCACTGCAGATGGTCAGGCGTGAAGAATCTCTACGGTCATATAAACACAGAGGGGTTTCTGTGCTGTTAGTGGTGCTGGTCAGTTCTGCTGTGTTCTGATCCACACTGCACTGGGCTGAGTGATGTTCTCTCAGTGCAGGTCCGAGTCCTGCTTCCCTGACAGGCAGAATCAGATTTACACAGTTTACAGCAGCTTTGGTCAAAACTGACCAACGGACGCAGCACGGACCCTCAGAACCTTTCCGCAGTGTTTGTTGTCGGGTCGGGCCAATGCACACACGCGTCCCTGGGCGGAAACGATTTCCGTCGGTCTATGACTTCTGTAAACAGGGTGAAAGACGACACAAGACACACTGTTATGTTGACGCTGTGGCAGTGAATCCCCGGATCACCTGCCTGCTTCATCAGCAGTAGCTGCAGCACTGATTACAGCAGCGGGCTGTTGTGGACGGCAGACCCACAGTACAGCACTCTCAGCCCCTCACTGTCCGAGCTGCACTATCAATCCCACAGAACAACGCCTCTAGTGGTTCGGGTCAGAATTGCAGCCCACTTTCCTGCCCTGATGAGAGAAGTGTGACGACATTTTTAACTGTCAGAGTGAAGACATTACACATGGTTTGGTACAAGCAGGAACTCGTTAACCCGATAAAGGGAATCACGTCAGGTGTTAAATTCTTAGTTTCCTTTTTAAAAACTATTTTACACAAATATGAAAAGTGGGCCTAATGACAGACGTGGACTCGAGGGGTATAAAGCCTCCCAGCATTGAGCTGTGGAGCAGTGGAACTGGAATGATGGAGCTCCATCAGTACTTTTGGGAGGGACGAGTTGGGGAGGTCACTAATGCTCTTGTTGCTGATGATCTGCAGATGATCAGGAGCAGTTCAGTGTAAAACCAGAGCATCACGATTTATCACTGAGCAGATCCAGTCGATCGGCCCAGTCGTGGTCAGGGTCTGACGTGAGATTTTAGGTGAAGCTCACAGACACAGGGTTGGACTGTCATTCTGAAGATGTTCATGCAGCTCTTATGAAGTAAACAAATGAAGATCTGTAAGAGTTCTGAGAGAAAGGTTGAGAGGAAACCGGGATCAATCATGGATGAATTATTATATGAATTAATATATTATAGTCCTGATCAGATATTGATGCTGCTGTCTGCTGTGAAGGTCAACACTGTAAAACCGCTCCTCCTTTGTTTGCAGCTTGATGTCTGGTCTGTCAGCCATGGACACTAAAGCCAGCGGCCGCCTGGGCCTCCTGACCATCACCTACTACCTGTGGACCACCTTCATTGCAGTGATTGTGGGGATTATCCTCGTTCTTCTGGTCCATCCTGGGACGGGGACAGAGAAGGAAGGACACAGGGTTTCAGGAGGACCAGTCATGACCTCTGCAGATGCACTGCTTGACCTCATCAGGTTTGTATCACAGATGTTGGTGGAGATGTTTGGGTTGGGGTCTGGGTGATGTAGATGTTGGGGGAAATGCTGAACATGAAGTTCCTCTGTCTGGATATTGATTTCCATTGAGGAGACACGACTCAGAGGAGAGTTGTGTAATGTTGTGTAATGAGTGTGTGTTAACTGTGTGTGAGGCTTAGGGGACTCAGAGTATTTTTAGCAGGATGTGAATGGTGGGGATTTGTGTGACGCACCTGATCTCCGTTACAAATTTAACAGGATTCCCGTTGACCTCCTGCATGGGAACCGTTATAAATAAAAGCTTAGTATTTGGCCTCTCACCTCCAAATCCACACCAGGCACAGCTTTTTATACTGACCATCGTTTCTGACCAGCTCACACACCTGCCTTCTACGACACCATGCTAATGCTGCGTCACTGATGCAACACCCGCCTTCAGCTCTCAAACATCCAGTACTATATACAACAGCTTTACTCAGAACCTTCATCTGTTTCTTTTTCAGGAACATGATCCCCTCCAACCTGATAGAAGCAACGTTCCAACAGGTGAGCAAAAGCACGAATGAATGAAATATCTAAACAACAACATGGCAGAAATTTTACTTTAGCTTCCTTCATAGAAGATCTTAGAAGCTGTGGAAACCGAGCTCCGGTTGTAGGTCTGGGAGACTGAGTCTGAGTCGAGATGTAGAGCCTTTCTGTTGGCTGGCCATGGAAACATCTGAGCCGAGATGTACAGTCACTCCATCGGCCAGTCTGGGAAATATCCAAACCGAGATAAACAATCACTGCCGGAGCAACAGGGAAAAATTCGGCCTGAGATGTAAAGTAGCTCCATTAGATTTGTAGCTCCAGTGTGAAAACAATGCATTGTGCTGAATGCTGGACTTCATTTAGGGGAACAGGAGGAATTAGCTTTGCTGAAGATAGCGTTGGACTGACCCACCCTCTCACCCTTTGGTTTCAGTATAAGACAGATCTGGTGCCCAATGTCAAGAGCATACCACTTGAATCCCAAGCCAACTATGTTTACATCATGCCGGACTACGAGAACCCAAAAATGGGTCACCCAGTGTTCCTGGAGCTGACCCCAGCTCCGGAGATCCACTACAAGGTGGTTCCAGGGAAAAGCAGCCAGATGAACGTCCTTGGAATCGTGATCTTCTCTGCCACCATGGGTGAGTAGCTCCTCTAACCCATCTGATGTTACAGCACACACTCTCTGAAACTCTTATGAACAAATACTTCATTATATTAAAATCTGGCTCTGAAACGTGTCATTACCTACAAACCAACAACTGCACCTGAACCACCCGCCTGGTTTCACACCAACACACCACCACCATGTCAGTGTGACTGCAGTGCTGAGAATGACCCACCACCCACATAACAGCTGGGAGTGTAGAAACAAGGAGGTGGTCATAATGTTATGGCTGATTGGGGGATTTATACATTGCCCACTGAGCTGATGGTCTGACCGCAGGTCTGCTGCTGGGCCGAATGGGAGAGAGGGGCTCTCCGCTGGTGAACGTCTGCCTCTGCATCAATGAGTGTGTGATGAAGATCATCAATGCTGCCATGTGGTGAGTGAGCAAGCAAACACACACACACACACACACACACACTTACAACAACCAGATACCATAGATAACCATTTTTAAATATACACTGTATGGACAAAAGTATTTAGACACCTACTCATTCACACTCATTCACACTCATTCACACTCATTCACACTCATTCACACTCATTCACACTCATTCATTCATTCATACTCTCTCTCTCTCTCTCTCTCTCTCTCTCTCTCTCTCTGTCTCTCTCTGCAGGTATTTCCCTTTTGGGATTGTGTTCCTGGTCGCGGGGAAGATCTTGGACATGCACGACCCCGTGATCCTGGCAGAGAAGTTGGGGATGTACTTCCTAACTGTACTGGCTGGCCTCTTTGTGCATGGCGTCATCCTGCTGCCCATGTTCTTCTTCATCTTCACTAAGAAAAACCCCTTCAGCTACATCCGCGGCCTCCTGCAGGCACTGGTCATCGCACTGGCCACTTCATCCAGGTACGACAGTGCCTCCACTACCCTCACACGTCCATCACAATCACTTCAGTAACACCATAACACCAGAAGATCTATGGCATCCAAGCTCATCCCAGCAGGCACAGAGAACCAGCTAGAAACACTGTACCAAACACTCGAGTTTTATCCCCTCTGTCTAATTCTCAGCCTCACTGCTCCATGTCCTCTATCTGTCTCACACACCCTGTCCTGCAGTTCTGCCACTCTGCCCATCACTATGAAGTGTCTTCTGGAGAACTGTCACGTGGACCGTAAAATCGCTCGCTTTGTGCTGCCTGTCGGAGCCACCATCAACATGGACGGGACCGCTCTGTACGAGGCAGTGGCTGCTATTTTCATCGCCCAGGTCAACGAGTATGAACTGGACTTTGGACAACTAGTGACCATCAGGTAAATCATTATACACCCCACGATATACACTCACCGACTTTATACACACGGTATGAAATGCTCTATAGAGAAGACAGTGACGTAATGGTAATCTACACTCCTCCAGCATTACAGCTACAGCAGCAAGTATCGGAGCTGCCGGGATCCCGCAGGCTGGCCTTGTAACCATGGTGATTGTCCTCACCTCAGTGGGACTACCCCCTGATGACATCACGCTTATTGTTGCCATCGATTGGATCCTGTAAGTCGGACGCCACGGAATAACGAAAAGTGTTCCATAGTACAGTCCACTGAAAGACGCAGAGCAGCTCAGTTCCGTCTGACTCTCCTTTTTGTCCAGGGACCGATTCCGCACCATGATCAACGTGCTGGGAGATGCGCTAGCTGCAGGAATCATGGCCCACTTGTGCAGGAAAGACTTCCAGCCGAAGGTCCCAGGAAACAACGATCAGAGGGTGAGAAACTGCATACACTTACCAGAAGGACGTGAGCATCATACAACATGTTGTTTTTGATGATCTGTCATTTAAAACAGTGATGACAAATGAGCTCTTGTGAGTGTATATAAAGGTGGGAGGAGTCTCTAATGTTTACTTTGGTGGTGTTAGTAGCGATGTGTGACACTACCTCCACCATGTTTGGAAGCTGTACTTTAGGCTGGTTAGCTCTCACTGAAAACTGTTTCATCAAAACAGGACTCTACTGTCCAGGAAAGGCTATACAAGCTGTGTGTGCATTTGTACATCTGTGTCAGCAGTGAGTGCAGTTTAAAGTTGCTGAATGCGTTCATAAGGTGTCCACAAACCTTTGGACACAGTTTACTGTGTTCCAGTGATCGGGCTCTTTCAGGACAGATTAGAAACCATGCATTTTGGAACTACGGCTCTAAAGCTGCATGTTGTTGTGTTTTTAGAGAGACACCGTGACGTCCTACTACGGAAACCAAAGTGTCCAGAGCATCCCTTCGTCCGAGGTGCCTCTGATAGCTAACCGAGATTATATCCTGGAGGTTGTGGGGGACCAGGTGATCGAGAGGCCTACCGCGTACTACAACCTCTGCCAAGTCTGAGCCGTTCTGAGGAGAGCTCAGCAGGAGCCGCTGCCTTCCACTTCACGGAAACCTTTCCAGCTTTTCCTTTGCCCTTCGCTTCTGGTCGTGCCATTCTGTGTCTCCATTACGCCAGAAATTTATCCTTGTCCTTCTGTGGGGAGAGCAGAAGATGCGAGACGCGTCCGAGACCTCACACTTGAACGTGATTCCTTTTGTATTTGCTTAATTAGGGATTTTTATATATAACAAACGTGTGTGTATATAAATATGGATATTATATTCTAGAATTGCCTTAAAATGCAGAAGTCGTCTCAAATCAAAGGAGACCAGTTAGATTACTGAGACAAAAAGCACCTAAAAATCGACGGTTGTCTCCACCCATATAAGCTTTGTAGTCATACTGTCAGAAACCGTGTATTTCAGCACAGCTTTCATTTTCATTTTCCATCCCACCTTAAATGGTTCCGCCGCCTCAAGCACAAGAACAGAACTGCTGCACCATTTAAGGCAGACTGGACAATTTGTAATCAGAAGCCAACGTCAGCGTCACCGATGAGTGTTTGCGATGGAAGGCTGGCAGTTAACTTTGTGCTGATTGGAGGAGTTTACGCTGTGATCTCTTCCCGGTTTCGGATTCCGTTTATTCAGGGTAACGTCACGGTTGAATCAAAGCACATTTGTTCCAACAGGGTTGAGTTTTAATCTCTATATTCAAGTGCAGAGTTGATTTACCCCCATTTAGACGTGGTCACTGCCGATGCATTTCGATGGCGAAGGTCAGCCACGTGCAACTGGGGAGCTACATCTGGGGTGGGTGGGGTGAACTGTCGCTTTGAAGCTTTACGAGACATGTTAGTATCCACTAGTGGGGTCAGCTGCAGTGTTCGGGATCCAGGTCAGCCGCTGCCTTGTACTGCGAGTGCTGAAGACTGAGCGTTTGTGTAGATGAGTAGCGATGATGATGACGACTGCATGTAGATCTCTGAAAAGCACGTCTGTACCTCTGTGTTTATTATTTTTTTTAATAAAACTGGATGTATTTTCACTGGCTTGGTGTTTAACATTGACTGCACAACGGCTCCACCGTTCTTCACTGGGATCAGGTGTGGATAGGGCAGTGGTTCTCCATGACCAGGATCGAGAACCACCGTATTAACCCACACTTCATTTTACTGTACGTTTGTGAGAGGCACAGCTTGACCGGGCAAGTCCTTCCAGCAGGGATCTGAGGCCTGTTGAAGGTCCAGCACCAAAACCCAGAGACAACTTTAAAGGTTCGTCTGATTTTATTTCAAAACTGCATTTTACAGTCGGTCTTTTACAGACGTCTTTCACCGTAAACACTTTCAAAATAGTCTTTCAAACGATTTTAATAAAAAAGAAACTCCAATGAACATAAACAACCATAAACAATGATCAAAAATAAATAGTCCTCGTCTCCTGCTCGACGTCCTGCATAAATTAAGGCTTTATCCGCTCAGTAAAACCCACTCTGAGAACTCAGTCCAGAAGCGGTAACTTAAAGGCTGTTCGATCATAAAAGCCAGGTTTAGTTCACTAAAACTCCACAGCCTGAGATTATATACAACCTTGGTTCCAGAGGTGGAGATCCAGGGGCAGAAAGAATCCTCTCCAGAAGAAGAACCTAAATCACGGTGTGGATTTTTACTTTCTGGACCTGGACAGCCACCTCCGTTACCCTCAGTCTGCGTCCACAGGCAGGGTCAGCCTAAAAACACTGCTGCCTCTCAGGCCGTTCACACTCCGCAATTAATTCCCAAAGAAATCCAGTTTAGCAGACTGACAATTCAAACTGAAGGAACAAACAGAGTGCGTAGAGCGGTGACAAACGGATAAACTGAAGACCAACTTCAAGTCCGGTGAACGGTAGTGAAAATGTAACGCTCAAAAATGTTTCCGTAAAACAGCAACGTTTCAACTACTAGAAATAAAGGTGCACAAAAGGTTACTTTAAACCACTTCTACTTCTTCCTTTTAGCAGTAGAACCTTTTTAAAGCTTAAAGAACCTTCAAAAGAACGTAGTTACAGGTTTATCCTCCATCTATTCATGAAGTAGAAACACGTCGCAGTCTCTGCGCGTCTAAGCGTGTGGAGTTTCTGGAGTAGTCCATGATCGTAAATGATTATAAACGCAGTCGAATCTTCTGCTACATGTCTGATTTTGGGAACTGTTCCAAATCCCCATCCTGCCCTCTGCATTACCATGGAATAAACGACAGCAGGGGAAGCCAAAGCCACCAGGCTGCTGAAGAACTCTGGGAATCTTCGGTTCCCGACGTTATAATTTACGCTCTACTCTTGAAACCTGAAATAAATGAAGTAGACGGATTTGGTCCTGTCCTCTGCTCATCTTTTAAACTCGATGAAGGGATCGATAAACATTCGTGACACTGATGATGATGATGATATCGGGGGAACCTCAACTAGGCTACAGTTTATCTATGGAGCTACCTACACGTTACTTCATGCCTTAATTACAGTTAAATCGTCCCTAAAGTAGTCGAGGGAGGTTCATCAAAAACTGTTCATTAGCTACCAAAGCTGATGCGCGACAGCGACGGTTTGAGTTTGAGCTCACTCTGACCTCAGGTTGGGGATGAATTCAACAGAAGTGGTAGCTACCTCAAACAACCTACCTCAAACTCCACTGAAAATAAACGTACACGTTTCTTTAAACCAGATACGTTTGAAATACGGTTTAATTTCACAAGTGCATTTATAAATACATTTTGCATCCGTTCCTTTTCCGTACAGGTTCCCGCTCTCAGTAACGAGCTCAATTAACCCACGTCGCTCGGGGTGTAGCTAATGCTACGCTCCAATTACACTGGGAATTTGGAATTTCCCAAATCTAGCTAGGAAATTTAAACCGATTTCCTACTGGGACAGTGGGAAAGCTGCACCATCCCGAGCTGAAAATCCAAGATGGCCGTCCGAGATTCGACGGCAGTTAAAATGGCTTACTGGTGATTAAGGGAAAGGGCTTAACTGGAAAGTGGTCAATTCAGATGTGATCAACCGCAGTGAAGTAAACGGACGCAGCATAACCTCATGTCGTTCAGTGCACGTTAGCTGACCGTGACCTCGTACGGTTGACCGGTTAACCTGAACTAAAGCTGGAGGTGACCGTTACGTTCAGTAATAGCAGCTGCTTTTTAGCTCACGTTGATTTCAGTAGCGGTCTATCCAACCAATTATCTGATATCGTAGGGGCGTCAGAGGCTGATTGAGCCGGAACCATAGAACTAGAACATGTGGTTGAGGGCGGCTCTAATCTGAACCTTGACTTTTCACTGAAAACTACGAAATGCAGCTCGTTTCAGATGGTTTCTCAGCCTCAAATCCAAGCTTGTGTTTGGGATTTAAGCGTTTCCGTGGTTATTTAACGTTAGTCTGTACCAACTCACCTTCAGTTGGTAATTTAAGCAGCTCGCTAGCCATCAGCCATTTCACCCACAATCCTGGATCTCGGGGTTTGTTCTGCAGAGCTGAAGCTAAAAGCGACCAAATGTTCTGATATTTCTACTGATATTATTTAGACGTTTATTGTGAAACGCTGCACGGGCCTGGACCTCCTTCAAGTCCTAAAAGTAAGAAACGAATTAAAACGAAATCATAAAACCAACTAGAATAAGGGGGAAAAAAAACCCAAACAAAAGAAAACTTTCAGCAAAACAAAATAAAATTTAATGATCGTAAATGCCAAGTGAAACAATCAAAACAAAGAAAACACAAAATCAAAGCAAAATGAACGAAAAGAAAGAAAGAAAAAAGACAAAACGATCACAAAGGCAATCTTCAGAAGCATATGGATTCATGGATTAGTACAAACAGCCATCTTTTAGCTATCCACCCTAAACTGCACGAAAGAAAGAAAAGAGCATCAATGTAAATAAATGTTCAACCAAAAAAGAAAAGAAAAAAAAGGGGGAAAAACCTCAAACTTGACATGAAAAGATTGCTGATGCTGAAATGTGAAAACTGAACAGAGCTGAACAGAGATACAGCTTCAGTACCTGGTAATCAAGAACATCTAGGAGACCAAACTCTTACGAGGGGGCGAACACTGACTCAGACGGCCCACTCTTCTCCCGCGGGGGAATTTATCCTTTCTTTGGTCCTTTTTTACTTGTGTCTCTCTCTGAGGGTCCCTTTCAGACGAATTACACAATATTAAACGCTGTCCCCTCGCTGAACACACACTTTAACCTGTTTTACAAACACTTCGCCTTTTCTGCCACGGCAGCCCGGCGTCCTGGCACCAAATAAGCTTCCCACTGCAGCTCCTGGCACGGAAACTGCAGTCCGGTCGTAAAACACAACCAGTTAAGTGCTGCAGGGGCTTTAAACAGTGGGCGTTTTAGAGCAAAGAAGGAAAAGTTGAAAAATAAGGCAACTTAAATAGTTAACACTGTCATAAATTCAACGGGCCGCTGAACTGGACGCTACAGCCGGCGCCCTACGAGTCTGACCATGCATATGGCACACAGACACTAGCGTTACACACATTAACGTTGTTAAAATGATCTTGTCGGATGCAGAACTGGTGTATTTCGAGACACCCACAAAATATCTAGAACATTTGCAGCATCCCACAATTCCAATTAAAAAAAGAAATCTGCCCAGTAGAACGCTAGAGACAAAGTGAAGACCTTCTGCGTGAAGTCAATTACACTAAAAAAATAATAGTTTAACTCTTCAAACTGCGCCAAACTTCATTATTGTACAAAACTGGGGGAACCGAGGGAACCGGGTGGGCTAGCGTGCTCTCTACTTGTGCGACTTGCTGGTTTTGAAAGAGACCTGCAGGATTTTGTCCCCGAGGCGGTAGCCGTTCAGGCTGGCGATGGCCATGGCCGCCTCCTCGTAGTTGGTCATGGTGACGAAGCCGAAGCCTTTGCACTTGTTGGTGTTAAAGTCGCGAATGACCTTGACGTTGGTGACCGCTCCAAAAGGACCGAACATCTGCCACAGGATGCCCTCGTCCGTGTCCTGGCTCAGGTTGTAGATGAAGATGCACCAACCGGACGTGGAGTTTCCTGGAACGTTCACACCCGACATACTGCTCATGTGATCCACACCCATTGGGGAGAACCTGCGGAGGGCAGCAGCGTGCGGTTAGAGGAGATGGTAAGACAGGCATCCGAGCTTCAAACTACACTGTTAAACCTAAACCTTCCCTGCATATGTGTGTGTTTTTACTGTGTTGTCCTGCATCACGATGTGCTTCACATTACTCTCATACCTGAACCTCTGAGCCTGGTGGTGGACGGGTCCTCCGAAGCGCCGGGACTGAGCGTGATAAATCTGAGAAATGATCTGGGTGTTCTTAACCTGGTTGGGATTCGCTGCAAACTTAACAGTGATGGGCTCCGTGGCTCCTGGGGGCTTCTGTCCATTCAGGTCTTTGATGGCGTCCTCCGCCTCGGCGCGCTTATCGAATCGGATAAACGCCACGCCTCGAGAGAGTCCTGACAGGAGGGAGAAATGAACTCAGCAAAGAATCGAATTCACCACCCAACGTAACTGATCATGCGAGTCGTTTTGCTGTGAGCGATGAGGACAAGGTGGAACGGATCACAACGTTTTGGATTTGTTTTTATTCCCAGCATAGCGGAGCTGGACTTACTGGAAGATCTGTCCTTTTCCCAATCAGCACGTGTCCATATGGGACTCCTACACCTCACACTAATATAACTCTACTCTACACATGTTCCAGAGTGATGGTCACTCTGTTCCCGTCACAGACAGCTGCTCAGGCTGTAAGCTTTCTCTGCAGCTCTGCTTCCAGACTGAGCAACAGCAGCAGGAAGACTCAATTCCACACCGTTACGGTTAAAGTTGATGGGCAGTTGTGGTCTGGAAACCAGCCTTGTGACTGGAAGGTTGCTGGTTTGATTCCCTGAACTGCTCACTGCCCCCTGGTGTGTGAAGTCACTAGTGCATTACCATGTGGGTCCTTTCCTTAATTTGCTGATTAACCCGCGGATGATCCAGGTTCCACCACACCACGACTAATAAATAATGGAAGTTCTGGCATTAAACCTTCGGCTTTAAGCTTCCATTACTTATGAGTCTAATCCAGCCAACAGCCCGACTGATCTCTGCTCATGGTCACCTGTAGCCTGATCGACGAGCACGCGCGAGTTGATGATCCGGCCGTAGCGTATGAACATGTCTTCCACGTCCTTCTGAGTCATGCTCTTCGGCAGCCCACTAATATACAGGTTAGCATCTTTAATGGAGTCAGAACTGGGCCTGGCGAAGGAAACCTGCGATTACAGAGAGGGAGGAGTTTAGAGCAGATCAAACGCGTCGCACAATCACAAAATTTAAGGTAGACAACTAATGATGTGTAGGAGCCTAAATCTGACTGCACATGAAAATAGAGGAGTGGTTTCAGCTCACTGACCTGTAAAATGACCACTAAACTGAGACTAAATGAAGGAGCATTAGAATTTAATCAGAATTACACACTGAAACACACTGCTGAGATCAGGTTGAAGCCAATATCAGAAGACCAAAGGAAACCAGGTCAGTAAATGTGGTTTTGTTGGGGGGCTTTAAAAATCTAAACTCTTAGTTTAAAGAAAAGCAAAACAAGTGCAGATAAATCAACATTAAAAGGCCACATAACTGGAGTAGTGAGCAGCGTGGTGAATCTAACAGCAGAGAGAAAATGGCACGGTACACAGGAACACCTTCGGTGACGTTACCTTGATAGTTTTAGACTGTAGCCTCAGGCCATTGAGTGTACTGATTGCTCTTTCTGCATCACTAGGGTTAAGATAGTTAACAAATCCGTACCCTAAACTGTGGCCTAGAGAAAAAAAAGGAAAACAATAAAATAAAACAAAAAAACGTTGCAACGTTCCAAATACAAAGAAAAAAACATTTGAATATCAAAAGGTTAAACAAACAAACAAACAATGACGTCTAATCACGAAGAACCCGACGGCATTAAACCTCAGTGAAACCAACTCAGACCCACAACAGAACATTAATACAACATTATTAAGTCTGTAAATAAACGTCACTGTTTATTTAAAGAAGCCAATCGTAACTGAGCAGAACCCGAAATCAGCTGAAGACGCGATCGTGCTTACGCTGCTAACGGAGACGGGACTCCGGGCCCATTTATGCTTCTGGTTCGGAAACAACGCAGACTTGTTCGAGGAGCCCATGCAATCGTTGCTGGTTGGCCTCTGCGCCGCAGTTACACCACGCGAACACTAGCTGGCGACAGTGCTGGAGATAAGACCTCAAACTGACATTATGATCAACTGAACATTTGACCTCGGATATTTCAATAAACGACAGCATTTTTCTTTTAATAAACGATGGCGAAGAGGGAAGAACAGCTGCCTCGGCCTGCGCTGAATGTCGGTTATGGCGGAGGGAGCGCAGCTACTAACGCAGAAGCATAAATCAGCCTTTAGCTGGACACCCAACTTTCTGCGAAAACAAGACAGACGACCTAACATCCAAACAGGAGCGTTAAAGACGAACCGTTTCTTCAATATTTTAAGCAAAATTACTTATAATATCCATCGTTTACCGTTTCAAAACGAAGGGCTCAAAGGTTTGGGAACCCCCATTAATGGTCAGGGTGAGTCAGTATCTTAAGGGGGACCGTTGACCTGTGCAGGACCTGGACCACGTATCCCTATTGATTTTTTAAAAGACACAGGACAGGACTACAGCAGACACTACAGTAAACTGACCTCGGATCAGTTTAATCCCCCGAAAACATCCCGATTAATGTCGAGAGCTTAAATTTAACGGGGTGCCCAAACTTCACACGATGCTTCCCTTGATCCTGATTTTAAAGAAAACGACAATAAAACCCTAATCTTGCTTAAAACGTTGTAAAGACGTTTCTTCATCTTAACTTTATGCCTTTCAGAGAGTCGAACCCGTCTGAGTTACGCCACAATCGGGACTTTCAGGGATGTTCGTTTTCTTTTGAGCTTTTACGGTTTTGCGTGCGTGATAAAGGTGTTTCCGATGACTCGAGAACACCGTTCGGTCTCGATGCAGAAGGTAAACACTTACCTGCTACTTTATCGCGGATGAGTTTAGCCGACTCCACCTCGCCGATGCTGCTGAAGAGACTACGCAGCTCATCCTGGCTCATATTCTGAGGTAAATAATTAACTATTAGGTTGGTTTTGGAGTCTTTCGGCTCGTCCACCATGTGATCTTCGTAACCGTTCGACATGTCATAGACCTCCTGAAAACGTCCAGAGAGGAGAAACTGCGTTAGCGATGAACCGTAAACCTAAAGGTCAACACAATGTCTGTTCAGGGACTTTAGATCCGTCTATCGACACTCAGTTTTGGGTTCTGAGAATCCAGTTTGATGGAATCTCCCGTTTCAACACTGAAATCTCTTACTGCAAGCAAATGTTTACGATTTTACGATGAACTCCATCACAAACCCGATGGATCCTTAACAAGTGTGGGTGTGTCCACAGCATAAACCCCACCTCCTTCACAATGACGCTACTGTGACAGGCTGGACCCAGATGTCCAGTGTTGAGTGACCGTAGCTCCTGTAGTAACAGGTTACACTGAACCGAAGTCCGTCTGAATTGACCCGTCTCGGAGTTCTAATCAGAGTCTGGTGAGGGGTGCGGGGTGAAGCAGTGGTCTCCGCGGTCAGCCGGAGTCCTCTGCTGTCTGAAAGTCTCCATTCAGGCCAGAAGAAAGGCCTCTGTGTTTTCTACAAGCAGGTTCAGCACCGTCCAAACGTCCAAACGTCATCGATCAGAACCGGGGGTGGACATACGGATCCATCCGCACTGCAATTCCACCAGCGTTTACTGGAAACCATTGTATGATTGACTTTAGTTCCCATTCAGAGTTCAGGGGGTTTGACCTTTAAGGAAGCTGTTTAAACAGTAACACTGAATCTACTCGAATGGACATTCGTTTCTAAAGGTCACAGGTTTATACAGCTGTGGAAAATGCACATCCATGCATCTGCACATCTCTATTATAAAGAACAAGTTTCTCCACAAGAGGGGTTCAGCAGCTACAGCCACGAGAGGAACGTATGGAACCCTGTACGCAAGCGCCCACGTTAAACAGCTGGACCGCTCTGAATATCACTATTACAGTCTGCTAAACGTTATTCTCACGTTTCACACCGTCATGTATGAACACGAAGGCAGAAGCACGTCAGCAAACGTAAGCTCGCATTTACGTTTTGCGTCCGTCCGTGTTCTCCGAATCGCGGAAATTGTAGGGTCCTAATAGATTCATCTGATCTCATCAGCAGACGATCGACCAATGAGACGGCCATCAAATTAATTGGCGTATGTCCTCTCTGAGCCCTTGAGGTATGGACTCCACAAGGCCTGTGAAGGTGTTCTGTGGTACCTGGCACCAACACATTAATCTCAGCAGGCATGTTGACCACACTGTGGAGACCAGCAGATACTGGTGGACGTTTTCCTTAAACATCCACAAACTGATTTTCAACGCAGTGGACCAATCACAAATCACACCCAGTCCAATGGGCTTCCTCTGCTCCCTGCGAGTCCCCCCAACCTCTAACGAGGAACAAGTCCAAGATTGCTGCGTCCATCAAATCAACAGGGACGAATGCTCATAACGTTTGTGGCTATTTGATGATATGGACTGTGATGCGCCTCAATCCACACAGCTTTTCAGTTCTGTTCCACCACTTTCATCGGAACCTTCAGGACTGGAGCATAATTTTCAGGTATATACAGTCAGAGCCTGTATGCAGGTTGATCATCAGCCCCGCCCCCTCTCTCTGATCAGTCAGAGTCTGTATGCAGGTTGATCATCAGCCCCGCCCCCTCTCTCTGATCAGTCAGAGTCTGTATGCAGGTTGACCATCAGCCCCGCCCCCTCTCTCTGATCAGTCAGAGTCTGTATGCAGGTTGAGCATTAGCCCCGCCCCCTCTCTCTGATCAGTCAGAGTCTGTATTCAGGTTGAGCATCAGCCCCGCCCCCTCTCTCTGATAAAGTGTACAAAGCGTAAAAACAAGGAGCTGGTCTTAATGTTACGGCTGATCAGGTTTATTCCAAAACAACAAATCACACCTGTTTCCTCCCTTTCAGTTACACAAAATGGTGGGACTAGCAGCGCCCCCTTGTGGAGAATCTTTATCCAGAGTGGGTGAAAGGTTCAAATGTAATGAAATCAAAGTATCACGACTGATCTGACAGAGATCAACAGTGATGCTCTGATACCAACTCAACCATACCGCATCCCTAATAGACACAAATTCTACTCACTTTTAAGTATCTAATGTGTCCCCTTCTGACTGCCATGAAGAGCCGTCACAGATCCCGACTCTGAAGATACCGAAAACAAAATAAGGTAATAAAAATACACGCTGATTAAAAAGGGGAGGTAGGGAAGGCAGAAGGTAGGTTTTGGGTTCAAAGTAAAAGTGAATTAAATAAAGGGAATAAAAAATAAATAGAGAGATGAGTCGCCTTCTGATATTACCTGTGGAAAGAACATAACAGCTGTCAGCCATTAAGACTGGGACAGGTTCAGCGTGTATTTTTAACACCTCACTTTGACTGCTCTAACGTTAATGACCAAGACAGTCTCCATCAGTACACGCTGGCAGAGACTGGCCACACCTCCTTACAGGGCTGGGCGATACCACTACAACAACCTCAATGTTTTGGAGAAACTGTAATACGATACGATAAATTATTACGATGAATTATTCGTAACACTAAAAGCCAGCAGGGTTAATATTAACAGTAACCATTAATCACGGTGTTTCTACAACCGCAACCTTCACTGGAATTAAATCGTACACACGGTACCATGCGAAATTACGACATGGTCATTTTTATATCTCGATATTTACGATGCATTGCCCAGCCCTTCCTCCATGCACACATGACTCGTTTAAAAACAAACTTAACTGTATGCATAGAGGAATGAACACGTATGAAAGACCACCTACAAACAGAATCTAATCAGTTTAAAATGCACTAACTTCACATTTAACAACATCAAACTATAAACGAACATCTTTATTCAGACAGAAATAATCAAATCTGAAACGAAGGCCAGTTAATCAACAGACTCGTGTTCTAATGCGTCGTTACTTCGATTACAATTCATGATCATTTTGTTTCTGTTGTGTGCAAACGACAGACTGTACAGGGCGGAGTCATGTGACCACATGTGAGAGTGTTTTTAAAAACAGTAAACAAACAGGTATTAACGGAATAAAAAACAAATCACTGGCAGGATTGCGTTAGAGGTTCTGAACGTCGGTTCCGACGTAGACATAACTAACTAAAGAACCTATGACGCGTTCCATTTACCCCGCAAATCTGATGTCGGCACTGAGAATGTCATCCCACCCAAACTGACCGTGTTCCAGTTAAACAATCAGAAAAGGTTCTGCGGTTAGTACCGTCAGGAACACCAGACATTAATTTAAATTTTGCACACGGAAACGCCACGGAGACGTGGTGTAGAGTGTAGTCAGCCGTCTTGGATTCTAGAATTAGGGTTGGCGAGACTCGTCCCAACGTTCCGAGAAGGAACTCAGACTTG
>CM067524.1:3308087-3318087 GCA_034509495.1 Acestrorhynchus altus
GAACCGTTTAAGGTATGGTGTGCTTTTTCATGAAGCTGTTTTTATACATATATACTTCAGTACCCCGAGTGGCTGAGCAGTAACCGGCAGTCCCTCCCGCCTGAGGACGTCCACCGGTACGAACAGCAGCACAAAATAATGGGGGAGATCTGCAGCCAGTTCGAGAGAGATGGAGACGGAGAGAGCACCTTCGAGAACATTCTAGAATTAATGCAGAAGGTAATCTTTCTAGTGTTTATTCGATGTTAAAGGAGAGCTCTGAAGCTGGTGTGTTACTAATACGTCCTCTTCGTGTCTGCTGTCCTCCTCAGCTGCAGGATCTAGGTCAGCCTCCAAAAGAGCTCGCTGGGGAGGCAGTGAGTATCTCTTCTGACATACACGGCTTTAAAGCACTACGTCACTTTAAACTACGTTTGCGTAACTGATCTGCCAAGACATGTTGGGCATCTTCTTTGTCAGACTTTTCAGTCCACCTTAAATGACTCAGCAGTACAGTCTCCATCTTGCTCCATCTTATCTGAATTTTCTGTTCCACCTTAAATGGTGCAGTGCTCCCTGTCTGGTGCTTTCGTCTGAATTGTTATTTCCACCTTAAATGGTTCACAGGAGTCTTGAGTTTGCCCACCTCTGCTTATTACCTATATTTTTTTATTCCACCTTAAATGGCCTCAGATTTCCTGTTCTACCTTAAATGATGCAGCATTTACAATACTTCGAAGTTGTTTTTGTATTCCACCTTAAATGGTGCATTGTAACTGCTCCACTGTTTAAGGTGGAATTCAAAATGTGGATACGAAGCACTACACTGGAACAGCTGCACCATTTAAGGTGGAACAGACATTTCGGAAACACTGCACTGCTGCACTATTTAAGGTGGACTGGCTTAAACACATCTGCTGTGATGCTGATCTGTGTAATGTCTCTGTTTCGTGTCTCCTCAGCCTCCTGGTTTGAACTTCGACCCAGAATCTCTGCACCTGGCCGGCGGTCTGGGCGGGTCCGGAGCTGAGCAGTGTTCAGTGATGTGAAGCTGTCGCGTGTGTGTGCGCGTGTGTGTGTGTGCGCGAGCTCGCAGTTTATCTGAGCCAGCACCTAACAGACCCTCCTTTAAAACGCCTCCTCCACCCGCGCCTCCTCCTCTGCTCACCCTTCATCCCCCGGAGTTGGTGGGCCGGTTCTCCGGTGGGCCGACCCCCTCATTAACTGATTTTGCACTTTTGCACCTGATGGCGAAGCTGGCAGCGAGAGCAGGCTTTCCTGCGTGGTTAAAGATGGAGGTGAAAACGCTGCGGGAGGCGAGCGGGTGGGGTTTTAATGCGTGATTTTGGGAATTCTAGCTGTAGGTGTGTCCGAGGAGGGGTCTTGGAACTGTTAATTTACTAAAGCTGTAATTAAATTACACATTATTTTGTACATTATAATTCAGAGAGTTTATCAGCGACCAGAACTGATTTCTTAACGTTTCAGCCTTTAAATGAAGGTGATTTTCCCCAAAGCGAGTCTGAATTTGTGTGCTGAAGGTAACCTTGGTTATTTTCCTTCTGATTACAGTTCAGCTGAATCTTTGTCTGATTTTCCAGAAGTGGATAGAAGTGATGCAACTGATCTGATTTGCCTTCTAAACTTCGTTACGGTTCAGATATTTTTGAGGTCTCTAAACATTAAAGGTGTGCAGAGTTTTCACCTGTCGATTGCCACAGTCAGTCACAACGTTGTCCTGAACCTGGAAAAGAACACAAAAACACTGACCATTCCACCTTAAATGTGCAGTATTCACAATCTGATACTTTAATCCAAATTTTTCATTCCATCATAAAGTCCTGTGCTTATCTATATTTTTATATTCCACCTTAAATGGTGCAACATTCAGTCTGGCATTTTATCCCATTTCCATTCTACCTTAATTAACGCAGCATTTACAGTTTAGTGCTTCTTAGTTGTTTTTATTCCACCTTAAATTGTTACATTTTGGTATCTGAGCTTCTTTGAATTGTATTTTCAATTCCACCTTAAATGGTGCATTGTAACTGCTGCACTGTTTAAGGTGGAATGGGAAATTCACAGGAGTGCTCTTTAAAGGAGAGTTTTTGAATCATAATGGAAACCAGTGGGCACTGGTTGAAATCGTGTGCCCCTTTGGTGTCTGTTGCAATTGGAAGAGTCAGGTACCCAACCCTGTTAGAACCCTCCTCCTATCGCGTGCGATGCTCTGACTCTAGGAGGATGAAGACAAACACATGCGTCCTCTGATGCATGCCAAGTCAGACTCCGCCTCTTTTTGAACTGTTGCCATTACATCATAGCTGTTCAGTCAAAGCGCCGGGTCCCCAGCTCCGATACAACGGCTGACGGACGCCTGACCGGCATCACACTCGGTGTGACGTGGAGAGAGCACGGCCGATTGTTCTCTCTCTGAACAAGCCTGAGCGTTTTTCTGAGATTGTGTGTAAAATCAAACACTATCAAACTACACCTTAAAGGAACGTACCATCGGATTCTACTGTGAGTGAGTTTCCAAAGGCTTTTCTGCTGTTCTAGAAAACCCGCTGACTGTGGCAATTTCCTGTGTTTTCCAGTAAATACTGTCGGGCTGAACCACACAGACCTGTGATTACCATGTTATTAAAGTGTCATATCTTACAGTGATGGTGCTTGGGGGAGGGGGTGAAATTACAGTGCGTGAAATGGGGGCTTTTATTTTGAAAGCTGATGTTTAGTGACGTGTAGATGGAGAAATGTTGGACAGCACGAAAGACAGAGAGACAACTACATAACACTACACTCAGGGGTTCTCTGAACACCTACGCACTTAATTCAGCGACAGCCGGCCTCCCGGTACACACCTCCACCTATGTGAAGAAATAAACAGAGGAAACGACTGTGTGTCTGCTGTCTTCTTTACTTTCACGTCTCACGCCTCACGCAGCCCAGACTGATGACACTGTTAATGTGAAAGTGATCAAACATTTATAAACCGATTTTGCTCAAAGGCTGCTTAATAACTCATTCATTTTGGACTCTGGAGCGCCCCCTGGTGTCTGATGATGTTCCTTAAAACACCATTCTCCAAGAGGAAATGCTGAAATTCTGTCCAATCAGCTTCTCATATGTAAATGAGATTTACCCATACTGATTAAAGTTTATATAAAAATAAATACTTTTGATGTCACATTTGTCGATTAATAATAATAATAATAATAAAATTTCATTAATATAGTTTTGTGTAAATTATTCTGATTGGATTGGGAATTTGTTATGTTATGAGCTTCATTTTCTTGGTGTTTATATTTCATAAACATTACTGTTATACATCTGCAGATGTTACATATAAACACTTTACACTGTAGTGACCCTCACTCTGAATATTCACACACTCCTGCCTTCTGTCCGAGGACTCTGGATTAACTGTGAAGGTATGATGGTGTCGTAGTGCCCTCGGTAGGGAGCGTGTAGCGGATTGGGACGCACCCCCCGCTGACTGCTTGCAGGGGGAGCTGTAAGGTGTGACGAAGTGCCCTCGGTAGAGAGCGTGTAGCGGATTGGGACGCGCCCGCGCAGGGTGACGTGGAGGTTGCGGAGGGACGTGTTGTGAGGACGTGTCGGATCAGTTCAGTCCGAACCTCCAGCGCTCAGCAGGACAGAAGCGCGTGAACCGGAGTACAGAACCAGTGTGACCCGGTCCGGTCCAGTCCGGCAGACAATGCTGACCAAGTTCGAGACCAAGTCTGCTCGAGTGAAGGGTGAGTGTGATGGGGAAGGCTGGTAAAGGTGGTGGTTCCGGTTCTCTGCAGGTCTGTTCTGGTTCTCTGTGTGTCTGTTCTGGTTCTCTGCGGGTCTGTTCTGGTTCTCTGCCTGTCTGTTCTGGTTCTGATTCGCTGCAGAAACGCTGTTTTTTCTTCATCCAGAAGTTCCAGCATCGCTTACTGTGCTGTTAGCCTGTTAGCTTAGCATTAGCTTAGCACAAGCGGAGCAGATCTTTAATCTGCTGAAAGAAGCAGAGCTTTAATCACTGCTGCTCTCACCGACCTGCCACAAACGGAGCCTAAACGGGTTCTTTCCAAATGAAACCTTTATTTTGCCCGCTCGGGACTTTTATTGTGAAGTTTGAACTCTGTCTGAGCAAAGGCAGAGCGCCAACAGCCCCTCCCTCTCGTTTCCCTGCGGCTCGGTGACGTCACTGGCCCCGCCCCTCGCCGGTCAGTCTGACGTTAGAGCAGCATGTCTGAAAGCAGAACATGGCCGGTACCCACCCGGACCTGCTCAGAACCTGCAGAACCCGCAGAACCCCATTCAGTAAATACCAAATAAAAACAAAAATATAATAACAGACTGTCACCGATAAAGACCAGTCCCTTTAATCTGGACCCGGTAACCCTGTAAAGATGAGAACCGAACGGGGACGTCCTGCGGGTGTGTGCGTGAAATAGGGTGTAGAATTAACTCTACAATTCCATTGTTTCTAAAGAAGTCTTTAACAACGAGCTGGAACAAGCTTCTCGTTCCCTGGCTTCTTACTGGGTCAGGGAACGGTGCAGGTGCCAGATTCGGGATTTAAGGTGGAACAGACGCACCTGATGATCCCGTCCGTCTGTTTCAGGGCTCAGTTTCCACCCGAAGCGGCCCTGGATCCTCGCCAGCCTCCACAACGGAGTCATCCAGCTGTGGGACTATCGCATGTGCACCCTGATCGACAAGTTCGACGAACATGACGGTACGACCAAACCGCCCGGAGACACATTTCTGAGAGAACTGTATCTGAGTGTGCAGTGTGAACACGTGTGTGTGTGTGTGTGTGTGTGTGTGTGTTGTGCAGGTCCAGTCAGAGGGATCGACTTTCACAAACAGCAGCCTCTGTTCGTGTCCGGAGGCGACGACTACAAAATTAAGGTCTGAAATCTCAGCTTTTCTTTATAATGTCAAATATGGCCAATTTAATAGAAACACCCACCCTGTGCTTCATCATCGGCCACTTTATTAGAAATGCCCGCCTTAAAACTGAGACGGTGTATGTGAATACAGAATTGTAAAAACATGGTGCCCCCCATTTTGAAGTGCGAGTGTAGTTCAAAGTTGAATCATTTGTGTGTGTGTGTGTGTGTGTGTGTGTGTGTGTGTGTGTGTTTTTCAGGTGTGGAATTATAAACTCCGCCGCTGTCTCTTCACCCTGCTGGGTCATCTGGACTACATCCGCACCACCTTCTTCCACCATGTGTGTGCTCCTCCGTACTGATTCATACTGATTCAGGTGGGTTTGAGCTCCATCCTGACCCCCTGTTTGTGTTTTCAGGAGTACCCCTGGATCCTGAGTGCCTCAGATGACCAGACCATCCGCATCTGGAACTGGCAGTCCAGGACGTGTGTGTGGTGAGTGTCAGTCAGTCTGTCTGGGTGTCACATTCACTCCCCAGTTCATAATGGAAATCACGGTTGTGATGTCACTGTGATGATCATTCTCTCTCTCTCTCTCTCTCTCTCTCAGTGTTCTGACGGGCCATAATCACTACGTCATGTGTGCCCAGTTCCACCCCTCTGAGGACCTGGTGGTGTCGGCCAGTCTGGACCAGACCGTGCGAGTGTGGGATATTTCCGGTGAGGGCTGTGGGATGGGCTGGAGTGTGTGTGTGGGGGTATTTGGGGTGGGTTTGGGGTGGTGGTGTAGGAGTGGGGGAGTTCAGGCCAGAATCTCTGTGGGCTTCAAACACAAACACCTCTCGCAGCTACAGCGCCTTCGACCCTGAAGCCTCACTGCTGTTCACAAGTCAGGAAACACTGTTCGTTAAAGTATGTATCAGATTACAATTTCAGATAATGAACAACCACACCTAGAAGCTCACTTATTCAGCCTGCAGCGGTGTAGCCCCACCTACAACGTCAGGGTAATGCCCCACATTCAGCATGCAGCAGTGTAGCCCCACCTACAACGTCAGGGTAATGCCCCACATTCAGCATGCAGCAGTGTAGCCCCACATACAACGTCAGGGTAATGCCCCATGTTCAGCCTGCAGTGGTGTAGCCCCACCTACCACGTCAGGGTAATGCCCCACATTCAGCATGCAGCAGTGTAGCCCCACTTACAATGTCAGGGTAATGCCCCACATTCAGCATGCAGCGGTGTAGCCCCACCTACAACGTCAGGGTAATGCCCCACGTTTAGCCTGCAGCAGTAGAAATGAAGATACTGAAAGTGCACAACGTGAGTGTGTTGTTCTGCTGGTGAGTGCAGTGGTTTCGGTGTTGTGAGCAGTGGTGAGTTGAGCTCCGTCAGTGAGAGGTGTTTGTCTTTCTGCATGAATTAACGAAACTATGAACCATTTAATAAATGTCTTTCTTTGTGTCTCTTTTCGTTGCTGGATGATAATCCTTCACTTTAACCTCTTAACTTATTCCAGCGCCTTCACTCACACTCACTCACAGCATGCGCCCTGACCGGCAGGAGCTCCTGACCCTTCATCCCTCCTTCTCTACTCTCATTAACACTCTGAGTGACGCTCCTGACGTTCCTGACGTTCCTGACCCTTCATCCCTACTTCTCTACTCTCATTAACACTCTGAGGAACGTTCCTCATGCTCCTCATGCTCCTCATGCTCCTCATGCTCCTCCTGACGCGCCTGACGCTCCTGACGCTCCTGACCCTTCATCCCTCCTTCTCTACTCTCATTAACACTCTGAGGAACATTCCTGATGCTCCTGATGCGCCTGACGCTCAGTGTTTAAAGCAGGAGCTGTGAGATGATCCATTAGAACAGTGCATGATCAGCAGAGTGCTGGTTTTCTGAAAACATCTGGACGTGCGCTCTTATTGGCTGGAATGCTGATGTGCATGTGTCGGTGTACACCTTTACCGCACTCCACCACGGACATGCACTTTACACTTTACACTTAAACTTTTAAACGCATTATCTGTGACATGTCTCATGTCTCATGTCCAGTATTTGATGTACAGTGGATTTGACCAGGTTCCAGGATTGACTGGTAGTAATGGTGTACACTGGTCAGCGAGTAAGTCTGAGACTGAGCCCGGTCAGCTCTGTGAGAAGACCGGCGAAGTCTGTTCACCGTGTTATTTAAGGAATAATGGAGTGATTGACGTTCTAGAACAGCGCCGTACCGCAGTCTCGCTCGTACTAAGTGCATGACTCACCCTGTGCATTTCTCCATACCAACTCATGCATGTCCTAATCTTCTGTCTCCGGTCACCCAGCGTCCCACCAGAGCACATTCTGCCCCTCCACCCATCAGTCCACCACCCAAACCCATTCCCCGCCCTGCGCTTCAGCTTGGTCCCATTGCCCCTACGGAAACATCCACTCCTGCACTTCGGCGGCCGGTGCAGCTCCTACGCGTCCCTCAGGGTTTTGTTGGGCTTTTAATCACAGCAGTCGTTGTGAGATTGGTGTTTCTGATTCCTCAGTAACTGTGTGTTTAACAGCCCAACAAACCAACCGTGTTTTTACTGATTTATGTCTGTGTGTGGGTATCTAACGCGCGGTGTTCGGCGCGGCGACGCTGAGCGCGGTGTGCAGCGCTGTGTTCTGCGCGGCGACACTGAGCGCGGATGTGTTACGTTGTTATAACTGCTGTAATGTCCCTCTCTCTTCTCTCCTCCCTCTGGGTTCTCCTGTGTATGTTGTAATCGGGTCCCGTGTGCGTCGGACTGTAAATATTCGTTCCAGGTTTGAGGAAGAAGAACCTCTCTCCGGGTGCCGTGGAAACTGAAGTTCGTGGCATCACCGGAGTGGATCTGTTCGGTGCTTCTGATGCTGTGGTCAAACACGTCCTGGAGGTGAGAAGCCCACACGGGGAATCCACACTGAAACCGTTGTTCTTGGGTTTGAGAGCAGCTGGATTGTGCTTCGTTAATCGTGTTGAAACGAGTTTCGGTGACCATGCGGACGTTCAGGTCAGTTAATAATGTGTAATAATGCGTCCTCAGGGTCATGACCGGGGGGTTAACTGGGCAGCGTTTCATCCCAGCATGCCCCTCATTGTGTCTGGAGCTGACGACCGGCAGGTGAAGATCTGGAGAATGAATGGTGAGTGTGTGTGAAGTCAGAACACACCGATAAAGGAACCTATACTGCGGTTCTCCTGCTCCTCTGACCGAGCCCTCCCCTCTCGTCCTCGCAGAGTCAAAGGCGTGGGAGTTGGACACCTGCAGGGGGCACTACAACAACGTGTCCTGTGCTGTGTTCCACCCTCGGCAGGAGCTGATCCTGTCCAACTCCGAGGATAAGAGCATCCGCGTGTGGGACATGTCCAAACGCACAGGGGTGCAGACGTTCCGCAGAGACCATGACCGCTTCTGGGTGCTCGGAGCCCACCCAAACCTCAACCTGTTTGCGGCAGGTGGGCAGGGGCAGGGCTTTGGGTTACTTCACTGGTGGATTGATTGACTTCCCTTCGTCAGTAATAAGGCAGTTTAATGCATTATGAGAAACTGTGCGGCGGTTTAGTCCCGCCCATTTGGCCTACAGCAGCTTAGCCCCGCCCATTCACACCACAGCAGTTTAACCCTACAGCCGGTGTGTGTGTGTGTGTGTGCTCCAGGTCACGACAGCGGTATGCTGGTCTTTAAGCTGGAGCGAGAGCGTCCAGCGTACGCGGTGTACGGGAACATGCTTTACTACGTGAAGGACCGATTCCTGCGTCAGCTCGACTTCAACAGCAGCAAAGACACTGCCGTCATGCAGCTACGCAGGTCTGTCTCTCTCTCTGTCTCTCTGTCTGTCTCTGTCTCTCTCTCTCTGTCTCTCTCTCTCTCTGTCTCTCGCTCTCTCTGTCTCTCTCTCTCTGTCTGTCTGTCTCTCTCTCTCTCTCTCTCTCTCTCTCTCTCTCTCTCTCTCTCATTTGTTTCTTCTTTTCTCTCTGCAGTGGTTCTAAATTCCCAGTGTTCAGCATGTCCTACAACCCTGCCGAGAACGCTGTTCTTCTGTGCACAGTGAGTAATAGAACCACACTCCTATTAAAGTGATAGTTACGGTGTGTGATAGTTCAGTACTGGAACTGTATCAGAAACACAGTCCGGAACCTGAAGGTAGTGGTGTAGCTGTTTAGCTGAATCAGGTCTGAATGGTGTGTAGAACATGTTCTTGTCTGGTGGTCTGCAGAGAGCCACCAACCTGGAGAACAGTACCTACGACCTGTACTCCATCCCCCGGGAGAGCGACTCCCAGAACCCTGACGGTGAGAATACAGTTCATTACAC
Source organism: Acestrorhynchus altus (assembly GCA_034509495.1). NCBI lineage: Eukaryota > Metazoa > Chordata > Actinopteri > Characiformes > Acestrorhynchidae > Acestrorhynchus > Acestrorhynchus altus. The sequence goes on from CM067524.1 coordinate 3,317,294, forward strand.
TGCACTTCAGTTCACCTCAACCACACTGCTGGTTGTTCATGCTGTGTGTGTGTGTGTGTGTGTGTGTGTGTGTGTGTGTGTGTGTGTGTGTGTGTGTGTGTGTGTGTGTGTGTTTGTAGCTCCAGAGGGAAAACGTTCCTCAGGACTGACCGCCGTATGGGTGGCAAGGAACCGTTTTGCCGTTCTGGACCGCATGCACTCGGTAAGGCGATTTAAAGAACCCGTATCACGTACAGAAATATTGTGTCCAAATACTTTTGGACAACCTTTCTAATGAATTCACTCGGCTACTTTAAGTTGCACCCATTGCTGACACAGGTGTGCAAATGCACACACGACTTGTCTAGTCCTGTGATGTCAGGCGTGGGCACTGAGCTGTGGAGCTGTGTTCTCTGGAGTGATGGAGCTCCGTCCAGCACCTTTGAGAGGAGTGAGGTGGGGAGTTGGAGAGGTTCTTGTTGTGATGGCTCTTGGTCTGTGTTCTGCTCTGTTCAGCTCCTGATCAAGAACCTGAAGAATGAGATTGTAAAGAAGGTGCAGGTTCCCAGCTGTGAGGAGATTTTCTACGCCGGGACGGGTTCTCTGCTGTTGCGTGACGCTGACGGCGTCACACTGTTTGACGTCCAGCAGAAACGTTCTCTGGCCACCGTGAAAATCGCCAAGGTCAAATATGTGGTGTGGAGCGCCGACACCAGCCACGTCGCCCTGCTGGCTAAACATGGTACTGCAGCCTAACCTACACACGTTATTACTCCCTTTCCTCACGTCAGTGTTTCACTATTGATTATTAACAG
>CM067524.1:3323087-3325587 GCA_034509495.1 Acestrorhynchus altus
TATCTCCTGAAATACTGAATAAATATCATGAACCAGTGTGTTCTTTCCGTGATAATGAAGTTCAGGTTCTTATGATTCATTTGACACCAGATTTTTGCAGATTGAGTGAAAACACAGATGAGATTGTGCTGAAAATTGATCATTTATGCAAATTAGCTCAAAAGTGGGTGGAGCTAAAAGCCACTTATCAGTGGAAAACATCTCTCCTATAAATGTTCCCCCTTTTTGGTAGCAAACACACCCAAATCCCAATATCACTCTGTCCTGCCCCTAAAGACCCCCGTACTATACTGTTAATAACAGTGTCATACAGATACAGTGTCACTCGATGATTGTTTAATACAGCAATACATACATTATATCCAGATATGCTAATGAGATCTAATAAAACGAGCATTTACACTTACAGGTCAGAGATGACATTGGGGTGTAAAAAGGAGGACAGTAAGGGCTTTAACACTCGTTTACATTGTTAAATTGTGTGAATGATGAACCACGAAGGGCTTTGTTTTATAGATATGAAATATTTTGGGATTTAAGAAACACAGAAGCACAAGATTTAAGTGTCATTTATAAAATCGGCCGTAAATATTTTAGTTAATAGTTTCCTTTGTTTCACAGAACAGGTTACACCCCCGAGAGGCTGACCAAGATCAGGGTGGTCAACCAATGAATTGGGTCAATTAATCCCATTTCGGCATCGGCCGACGTCTCCGATCACGATGATTATGTAAAAATGTCTTCAGGCTCGGCTGCAGGAAGCTCTGTCAGTCGGGCTGCTGTGGGGCGGCGTTAGAGCTCCCCCTTGTGTCCGATTCATCAGTCTGTTAATGACTCCTAACGTTAGTTAACTGTGTGTGGGTGTGTGTGTGTGTCTGGTTACAGTTATTGATCCACATTGAGCTTGACTGCAGCACTGATTGACTTTATTGATAATGAGTTTAATTAATCAGTTAATAAGTGTAAAATGTGAAACTCAGATTGAAGCTCTCTGTCCTTCGGTCTGAACTGAACGACGGAAATCTGTCTGATTAATAGTTAATGCTCTATCAGTGTCCACCTGAGCGGTCAGCGCTCTTATCTCTGTCCAAACACCAGACGAGCCCTGTATTAATTACAGTTACTGACCCTTATCACCGGCCAGCGTCCGCAATCACATCAGTGTCAACACTGAATCACCATCAACACCCCCACATCCCCTCACACCTGTCACACCGTTCACTGCAGCTTCAATACCATGCCATTTAATACAATGTTATTATTATTATTATTAATATTATTATTATTATTATCATCATTATTATTATCATTATTATTATCATTATTGTTATTAATATTATTATCATTATTATTAATATTATTATCATTATTATTATTATTATTATTATTATTATTATTATTATTATTATTATTATTATTGCGGTTTTTAAGATATCAACACTGTTCCAGCTGCAGGTTGTTGGGCCTAAGTGTGTGTAGCACCAGTCTGGAGTGAGTGATGCAAATACACCAGTAACACACAACCAGCCACATGGAGCACCACAGCAACCACTTGACTACACCTGAGACACCACAGTAACTGTCCAGCAACAACCATGCATCCACTGAACAACACCATGGCAGCTGGTGTAGCACCCATTCATCAAACACTTAGTGGCATCATAGCAACCACCTGGCATACCGTAGCAACCACCTTTCATGCACACAACTTAAACCTGGTTCTCCAGTGAACTGGTGAGAACTGGTTGTTCTGTGGCATCACCAAAAGAACGTTCAGCACCGTAATGTCAGAGCGTTTCCATCATTTCAGTTCACTCATGTGTGTGTGTGTGTGTGTGTGTGTGTGTGTGTGTGTGTGACGTCAGTGTGTGTATCTGGGCTGATGGTTATAAGGCTCAGAGGCCAGTCAGGTTCATCTCTGGGGGAAGTGCTCAGTCAGTGTTTCAGCACCATGGTCAGTGCTCGGGTCGTCCTCATCACCGCCTCCTTCTCCTTGTCCTTCATCCTGACTTGCTGTGAGGACACACTGCACACTCGCTCCCTCCACTCCGCCCTCAAAAGCCAGCAGGAGAGAGAGCTGGTGAGTTTATTATTATTATTATTATTATTATTATTATTATTATTATTATTATTTAATAAAAGTATTATTAAAACTAAATGGTACTGATTATACTAATAATGACACTAATTATACTGATCTACACTCTGCCATCAACTGAGAGAGCTGATGAGCTTCTTCTGCTTCTTCTTCTTCTTATTATTATTATTATTATTATTATTATTATTATTATTACTATAAAGCTAGTAATAAACTAATATTATTCATGGTATTATTAATAATGATACTAATAACACTCACTGGTATTGATCTGTTATTATGTTAAGTGTTTGTTGAATTTCTCAATCTTGGACTCTGTGTACTTATTGATGATGATGGTCCTCTGAGAGTTGGGGGGTCCAGTCCGGGGTCTGTGGGTTCAGGGTCCAATGGGTCCAGTGG
>CM067524.1:3328087-3383087 GCA_034509495.1 Acestrorhynchus altus
AGAGAGAGAGAGAATGCAGCTGTGCATAAACACACTGAACACACCCACCTAAAATATCTGCAGCAAACCCGGTTTAAGGCCTTAGAGCTGGGTGGGCGGGGCTAAATGAATGTAGGGCGAATGGGTGTGGCTAAAGAGTTGTAGGCTGAATGGAACCACCACAGGACCGCCACAGGACCACCACAGAGCAGATATGATGTGGGTGGTGGGTCATTCTCAGCACTGTGGTGTGTTAGTGTGTGTTGTGCTGGTACGAGTGGATCAGACACAGCAGTGCTGCTGGAGTGTTTAAACCCCTCAGTGTCACTGCTGGACCGAGTACAGTCCACCAACCAGAAATGTCCAGCCGACAGCGTCCTGTGGGCAGCGTCCTGTGAGCACTGATGAAGGACTAGAGGACGACCAACACAAACTGTGCAGAAACAGATGAGCTTCTGTCTCTGACTTTACATCTACAAGGTGGAGACACGCGGTAGGAGTGTCTGATAGAGTGGACAGTGAGTGGACACAGGGTTTAAACACTCCAGCAGCACTGCTGTGTCTGATCCACTCGTACCAGCAACACACACTAACACACCACCACCATGTCAGTGTGACTGCAGTGCTGAGAATGACCCACCACCCACATAATATCTGCTCTGTGGTGGTCCTGTGGGGTCCTGATCATTGAAGATCAGGGTGAAAGGAGGAGAATAAAGTATCAGAGAAACAGATGAACTACAGTCTGAATTATAGAACCACAAAGAGCTCCTGTGTGATCAGAGGAGCTGATAGAGTGGACAGAGAGAGGAGAAACATGATGCAGGTGAACAGGTGAGGTTGTCACTGCAGTATATTGAGTTATTTATAGTGGACTGAATTCATGCCTGCAGCTTGATTTTTAGTATTCTGTGTGTGTGTGTGTGTGTGTGTGTGTGCGCGTGTGAGAGAGTGAGAGAGAGAGAGCGAGAGAGAGAGAGAGAGAGAGAGAGAGAGAGAGAGAGAGAGAGAGAGCATGTGAGTGATTACCTTTGCATTTATTAGGATAATACAGGTAATGGCATCTTCTGGCACATCAAATATCATGATGGTAATTACATAAATGCAGGTTTTTATTCAAGTTCTACCTTAAATTCAGAGTCTTCACTATGCAAATCCTGCACCCTTTAAGGTGGAATGGTAAACAAAGGAGAAGCCAGCAGTCTACATGCAGTCATTTGATTTTTCTGTTCCACCTTAAGTGGTGTAACAGATACGTTGAATTGGTGCAAGAATATAACTGCTGTATTATTTAAGGTGGAATGGGAAACGGATTGTTATTTCCAGTGTGATTCGTACTGCGCAGACCCTGCTGATTTTCCTTTCTCAGTGTTTCTGAGCTCATTATAAATACAGGAACTGAGTGTGTGCTCCACCCTCACACACACACACACACACACACACACACACACACACACACACACACACACACACACACACACACACACACACACACAGTGACTGAACTGCTGAATGCTGTTGCAGGAATCCGCTCGTGGGATGTGGATCTGAGTGTGTGTAATGTGGATGAGCAGCTCAGACTCTTCGTCACTCAGTGCTCGTCTCACTCCTCCCTGGACGTTAAAGGTGAGTGTCTCTCACTCTTTTCTCACTCTCTCTCCACCTCTGCACCCACAGCTGTACAGATCAGTCTGCATCATCCAGTCCTCTGACAGGTAGAAAAACAGCAGCGCTAAGAACGAGTGAGAATGACTGACATTAGAAGACTGGATAACTGACAGGCTGATTGAGAGGATGAGTGAGTGACTGACTGACTGACGGAGTGTCTGACTGACGGAGTGTCTGGTCAGTTAAGCAGTGTGTGATGTTTGATCAGTAACCCGAACCCTGTGCTTGAGCAGTCTGCAGTGCTGCAGGTTGTTGGGCTGAACTTTCTACACCACAGGTCAGGAAGGAAGCTCAGCTGACCAATTGTTCAGACCTTGGCAGCGAATAGCAGCACTTTCCATTCTGTTATACTGAGATCTCAGACCTGATTTAGCTGACCAACAGTGGACGCTTTTATTCCAGAAGAAAGACTTTCCCTGCTGTTGTTGATGATGTCATTATTACTCTTCAGGAGTTATAAACAATAAAAGATCAGGTTAGAAACCAAGCCTGTATGTTAGCATTTCAGAAGCTCAGAAGATCCATGTCAGTGCCTCTCTAACAGGACAGATCTGAGGTCAGTGCTCTGGGGCAGTACAGCTTTGCCGGCTGGTGGACAGCATCGGGGTCATGGCCTTTCTCCTCTGACTGGGTCACTGTGGCTCCTGTGTAACAGGATGTTGGGGCATTGAAAATCCTGGAAAGGGGAAATGCCAAAGCGGCACTGCCCTGCAGAGTCCGGCCCTACAAAGGTTGTTCAGATGAAAGTGAGTTCAGGGAACCGCAGAATAATAACCACATCCACTACAGTAGTGCTGTAGAAGGTTCAGCCACCCCATTTCATACACCTGTGGAGAAGGTGGTGGTGTGTTAGTGTGTGATGTGCTGGTACGAGTGTATCAGACACAGCAGTGCTGCTGGAGTGTTTAAACACTGTGTCCACTCACTGTCCACTCTATCAGACACTCCTACCGAGTGTCTCCACCTTGTAGATGTAAAGTCAGAGACAGAAGCTCATCCTATATATGCCTGTAATTCACTAGCTCTGAGGAGGGACGGTTTAATCCAGTTCCTCTGAAATCACATCAGATTACTCTTCTGCTCTGGAGGTCTGAATAGATAAGCCCGTGGTTCATCCTCTTTTCTCTCCTCCCCGTCTCCCTGCAGGTCAGCGGCTATTCCACTGCAGTACAAGCGTGCTCAGCTCCAGGGTTGTGCTTCGTCCCACAGAGGAGCTTCTCTACTCAGAGGTTTGTTCTTCTCCAGCAGGTCATTCTGATCTGACTGTTTGGTCTAAATGGATGGAGAGGTAGAGCCTAATGTCGCATTGTTGACACGATCTAGAGTCGTGAAGAGTAGATGATCCCGATCTCCAGTATAAGCAGTGCAGTGTCGACTGTGTAAATGTAAAACCTTAAACACCAAACCTTTAAGAAGGTGGTTGCTATGGGATCCCAAGTAGAAGTTGTGAAGTTGCTAGATGGGTGCCCTGGTATCCAGGTTGGTTTGTCATGCACAAACACAATCAAAACACAACCCAAAAGCTGGTTCTGTTAACACAGTATTGTAGTTACAATGACGTTCAGGTTCAGGTTCAATGTTGGGTCAGAATAATAACCCAATCCAAAAAGTTCATAAGCAGCAGGAGGTCCCACATTTGAGACAGCAGAGGTATTGCTAGAACTTCATCTGTTTCGGTGTGAGATCATGCTGTTATTTTGCCTGAGATTAAAGTGCTGAACTGTCTGTAATTCTTGCAGATACGCAGCCTGATACTGGACTCCAGTCAGCACAAGCTGCTGGTGCTCGCAGGACAATCGCTGGAGGACACTGGAGACATCGTCCTGCAAACTGGACATTTCAGTTCAAACCACTTCGCTCGGATCTTTGAGGATGAGGAGGTCTGTGATTCAGGGTGTTTAAACTAAGCTGTGAATGGCAGCAGATGTTGGTTTTCTTACCGTGCCAGACAAATGTTTGGACACACCTTCTCCTTACAGTAGAAATAAGGACACTATGAAAGACAGCATATTGTGTAAAGTGACCAAAACCTACAAATCATGTGTTTTAGTTTCTTCAGTAGTGCAGATTCTTGGCCTTGCATCTTTGAACAGCTTCTTTTCAGCATTCTCAAACAACCTTGTGATGAGCCATATGGGATTCTGATCCAACAGAACAGGACACATATTTTGAGACGTCACTGACTCCTCAGAACTACTTGTTGATGACTATATGTAAATTTATGTTCATTGCAATGTTGGTTTTGGTGGGCATTAACTTCACTGTTTATATCAGGCTTAGAAACAAATCACCTCCTTTCACCCTGATCTTCAATGATCAGGACCTCACAGGACCACCACAGAGCAGATATGATGTGGGTGGTGGGTCATTCTCAGCACTGCAGTCACACTGACATGGTGGTGGTGTGTTAGTGTGTGTTGCTGGGACGAGTAGATCAGACACAGCAGTGCTGCTGGAGTGTTTAATCCCCTCAGTGTCACTGCTGGACCAAGAACAGTCCACCAACCAGAAATGTCCAGCCTACAGAGTTCTGTGGGCAGCGTCCTGTGAGAACTGATGAAGGACTAGAGAACGACCAACACAAACTGTGCAGAAACAGATGAGCTTCTATCTCTGACTTTACATCTACAAGGTGGAGACACTCGGTAGGAGTGTCTGATACAGTGGACAGTGAGTGAACACAATGTTTAAACACTGTAGCAGCACTGCTGTGTCACTGCAGTGCTGACAATGATCTATCACCCATGTAATACCTCTGTAGTTGAAGACCAGGGTGGTATAGTAAGATCTGACACAATGGACTGTGAGTGTACAAATGAGCAAGTAGTCTTTATGTTATGGCTGATCTTCTTCTCCACTGACTGTATTGTTCTTTGTTCACCTCTAACAGGTCCAATCAGCACTGACCGCTGAAAATGCATCTGGCAAACCCAGTCTGACTCTCAGTTGTCCTAAGACTGGAAAATGGAAGAACTCCGTGCTTGGGAAGCACAGCATACAGGATGTGATAGACATTAAGGTAAACCCTCTAATGGTGCTCCCCAAAATGGAAGGGCTTCAAGAATTCACAGATCATCTCTCCCAGATCCTTGAGCCACAGTCGTCATTTGACCTTCTGGAGCCTCCAAGCACCGTGGGGTTCCTGAAGCTTTGCCGTCCCTGCTGCTATATCTTTCCAGGTGGAAGAGGGGACTGTGCCTTCTTTGCAGTCAATGGATTCAACGTGCTGGTCAATGGTGGGGCTGATGCACGTTCTTGCTTTTGGAAGCTAGTTAGGCATCTGGATCGTGTCGACTCTGTTCTACTCACCCATGCTGGGACAGATAATCTGCCAGGGATTAACAGTCTGTTTGAAAGGAAGGTTGCTGAGCTCGAGGAAGAGGATTCTTCGGACTCCAGTAAGAAAGAAAAATGGCTTAAAAATTTAATCTCTCCAGAGCTAGGCGTTGTTTTCTTCAATGCACCAAATAGGCTGAAGAAACTTCAGGGTGACCCAAATGTGCTACGAAGTAGCGATCAAGCAGCCCTTACCCTACGCCATTTGGAGAAGCTTAAGATATCACCAGAACCACTACTTCGCAACTCGAGTGGTTCTATAGAGCCTGTGATTCTCTTTCAGAAGATGGGAGTTGGGTGTCTCGAGCTTTATGTCCTTAACCCGATAAAACGTAGCAAAGAGTTTGAGGCCTTCATGCACAGCTGGCCTGAGAGCACCTCCAACCTCAAAGGCTCAGAGTTTCCTTTAAACTGTCTGGTCTCTATCTGTGCTTTACTTGTGTGGCATCCAGCCAGCCCACATGAAAAGATAATCCGGGTCCTCTTTCCTGGTGCCACACCACAGGGGAAGATATTGGATGGTTTAGAAAAGTTGAAACACTTAGAGTTTCTAAAGCGACCTGTAGTACGCTCCAAAGACATTGAAGCACCAAAGTCAGAAAAGAACCCAAAACGAGTAGACAGCCAAGACAGTCTGAAATCTAGCACCAAGGACTCCAGGACAGGTAATGCAAGTACCTCTCCAAAGGAGAGATCAGCCTGTGGGTATTTAGAGCCAAAGGACAAGTCCAAAATTGCCAATGGAAATGCTTCAACAGGTGAGGAAACCAGTGTCAATGTAAAGCTCTCCAAGCCTGAAAAACCAGTTGCAAGGAAGGGGTCTTTTAGGGACAATAAAAAAGATGAAAAGGCTAGTGTCCTAGTGACGAAGAAACAAGAAAATGGGTTTAGGAAAATGACCGTCAGAAAAGATTCCCCTCTCAACAAGCCGAAGGCAGACTTGAAAAAGGATGACAAGACTGAAGATAAAAAGACCAGTTTGTCAGGAAAAGATGCAAAGAAATCCTCAACGTCTGTAGATCTAAGTAAGTCTGCAGGTCCAAAAAAAAAAGAGACAAAAGAAAACAAAGGAACCGAGCATAAAGTTAAAAACAACAAATCCAACAAAGAGCAGCAGAATCATAAGCTATCTGGTGATGCAGAGGATGCCAAACACTCACCGATGTCTTCACCGGAGGACATGACCTCAGAGTTTCTGGAACTGGAGTGGGAGCAGTCACAAGTCGTTCCTGCAAGCAAAAACTCTGACCTTCCCTCTAGGATAGGATCAGAGAATGAAGAGGATCCAAAGAATGACCGCAGAAGTCTAGAGGGTGCAGAGTCTGCAGATACTGTACCCTTTCCAGGGAAGCCCAACAATGCTTCTTCCCATACTTCCAAGAATCCGAAAAGTGAACGTTGTGTGAATTTGGACCTCACGCCTACTGAATATACCTTGCTTGATGGTGCTTTTAAAGACAATCTGTCGAGATATGCGCAGGATGAAGTTTGCAACAGTCCAGATGAAAAGACTTTGGAGTTGAGTTCTCCAAGATCTGGCCCAAACAGTGCTGGTCATACACCCTATCATCTTTCCCCTGAAGAGATGTGGACATCCAGAGACCACAGTAGTCTGGGAGCCAAGATGTGCCTTGGGTCTGAGAGTCAGCCAGTAGGATCCTGCAAGAACTCTGAATCTGGCTGCCTCAAAAGTAATCAAGAGAGCAACTCTACCTCTTCCAAAGAGAAACACTCCAGTTTCCTGTCTCTCAGCTCTTTCAAGGACATCCTGCCTGATGTATCTCCCACTGTGACCACCACCCACTCAATGCCAGCAGAAGTTAGCTCACCACAGTCCACTGAAGTTGATGAGTCTTTGTCAATGTCCTTTGAGCAAGTCCTTCCCACGGTCAGTGAATCCACCAATGAGGATGAGACTTCCTACTCCAATGGACACTATGTAGATTCTGATTTTAAGGTAGGGATGTCCCTGTCTTTAAAAATGGCCCACACTAAGATGGTTATGAATGATGGTTTGGACGGACGTCCTGCTGGACCGCAGAATCTGATATTTGATGCTGCTGCCCATGATGTTGACCTGTGCCTGGTGTCTCCATGTGAGTTCAAGCATTTCAAATCTCCTGGGAACCAGCAGCATCCATTATCTCCAGGACTTACCACCACCAGCAGCCCTCAGGACCTCTCAGATGATAGTGATCATTCTCAGGATGTTGCAAAACCCTTACCGCAAATATACCCAAGCAGCAAATCCACTCACATAGTCCAGGAAATACCTCTGACTTCTACTAGGGATTACTTCCCCAGTGCCACAGATTCAGATGTGCACCCCGGAACAGAAGAAGGCCCTTCCATCACTGCAGATGGAGCATTAGATTCTGATGAGGAAGCTGGTGTTAATTTCTCTTCTCAGAACCCTACTGATGGTCACAGGGCAAAAAATTCTCCACCACAGGATCCTCTGCCAGTCCCTGTGAAGGACTTGCCACCCCTTCCTCCCCAGCCTGGAGCATGCATGCCTGATCCTGGGAAAAATGTCAAGAGTAATGTGATGAGAAACAAGAAGTCAGCTGGAGGTACCTCGTCCACCAGCTCAATGCAAACCAGCAAAGGCAAAACTGGAAATCAGAGTGGATCAGCTGGTAGTCTGAGGTCAAGCTCTACCATAGACAGTTCTGCATCACGCTCTGCTTATTCTGGTCCAAAAAGAGTGACCACAGCAGGTAGGAACAGTCACCTGTAAACACAGACATCACATAACTTGTATGATAAGAACTTCTTTTTTCAGGCCAGTTTGTTAGAGAGCACTTATTGCAGAGTTCGGGTGTAACTGAGGAAATTTTAATCCCAGTTTGTTCAGTTTCTTTAAAAAGGGGTTGCATTCTAATGGGAAAAGCCTTCACACTGTATGATCCTCAGTCATGAAACAAGAGCATGAATATCAAAAAGAATTTGTATGCAAATTGCTTGTGAAGTGTTAAAGTGTTCATAGTTTCAGAACGTTCAAAAGTAAGAACAATCAACAGCAAGCAGCAAATACTCTCATCATCATACAAATAGCTGCACCCAGAAGGTTTCAGCTAACTGCAACGGTGTCGTGCCAGACAGGAAAATCACTCCATTACAGGTCATCTTCAGTGCTGAGTCCCGCCTTTGTCTTGGTGGAGATGACCAACCAATCCATATGTGGAGGCACTGTGGTCAGTGCCAAGATTAACAGTTTGTCATCACTCGTCACACCAGTACATCTGATGTCATGGTGTGGGTGTAGTTTCGTATGATGTCAGATCCATTTTGATCTTCATTACAGACACTTTAACAGACTAACGTTACATTAATAAGGTTCTGCAACCAGCGGCTCTACCTTTTCTGAACACACACGTCGTGGTCGGTCTCATCTCCAGACCTGTCCCTGATTGAAAATGTGTGGACACTATTGGACGCTCTATCAACACTCCACCCCTACCACACCATCTGCAGAACAGAGTGAGAACATTCAAGCTGCATGGGATGGATCATCACAGGACACCATTAGGAACCTCTACACCTCCATGCAGAGACGTCTGGCGTGTTGCGTTAAACCCGACGCCGTCCTGAGAGACTCATACCACTTCTGTATGAGTAGATCAATAAATATTGATCAGATCAGAATACAGTTATCATCAGTTATTGATCCTTATCACCTTCATCTTCCTTCACAACAGAACTGCTGTCCCACACGTCCTTCTGGGGGAAAGTGTGCTACTATTTGTTGATGAGTGTAAATAGAAGATGTTTACTTGAACATCTTGAGCATTTATCTGACACTCTTATCCAGAGCAACTTTACAAGGTTACTCATATTACAGAGGAGGCTTGAGTTTTTATGAAGGTTTCATAAACGGCTCACTGTCTTTATAAAACAAAGAGAATAATAACTTATGGCCTGTAGTATCAACTAATCAACTGTTCTTTTCTTTGACTACTGTATTTTTTTATCCAAACAGCAGGAAACAAAGGCAATGTATCCGTATATTTGGATCTAGCCTATCTCCCGTCTGGCCATGCAGCCTCCACCATTGATCTTCAGTTCTTTTGCCGCTTGAGATCGTCCTGTTACATCATAAGTGGAGATGACTCCACGAAAGAAGCAATGATGAGGCCCATCCTGGATGCCTTACTGGATGGAAAGGCTTTATGGCCTGAGCATGTGCCGGTCAGTATCACACTGTTCTCTCAATAAACAGACGTCTGGAAATTCCTGACATACCTGATCAGAGTTCTAAAGCCTACTGCATGTTAGAATCATTGGTAGTGCACGGACAAACCCTGCAGTTCATCTGCTCACACTGTTCAGACACTGAAATGTCAGAGGCACTGCCAAAGATCCACTAGATCCACTCACCCATACAACACGTTGTCTTGGCACCATTATTTAATATTGTCTTGAGACAGATGAGCAGTGAATTTTGAGAAAACTGGTGAGAAATCGCCTCAGACTGCGAGATCAATATTTCTGACCTGTCAGAAATCCAACAGATCGTCCGACTGCTTACTTGTTGCCAGTCTGGGCACTTTATCGGCAGTTACCCTCTCACACTGCATGGGCACCATCAGAGCCAAAATTTGGGCCGATCTGAAATTCAGACTGCCACGACAAAATAAGGCCTAAAATCAGGCTAAAATCGCAAGTGTATACCTGATTCACTAAAGTGTCCACCTTCAAAAACATCTGACCTTATTTATCCTACAGGTGACCCTAATTCCCACCTTCGAGTCGGTGATGATGCATGAGTGGTACCAGCAGACCCAGGAGAAGCAGCGGCAGCTGGGCATCACAGTTCTGGGCAGTAACAGCACCGTGGCAATGCAGGAGGAAACGTTCCCTGCATGCAAAGTGGAATTCTGAGAGCTCCAATCAGTGAAGAGAACTCTTTACCTGAGCCTTTACCTTTCCTTTCCAGCACTAACCTTAGCACTTAAACCCACCGAACATGGAAGAGACCCATGCCTGCATGGTTTGATCACCTGAGTAATGAGACCAGTTCTGGACTGGAGCTGTGTCTCAAATAGAGTACTTTAGTATACTAAGCACTTTTAGTGTAAGCAGTGAGTTCACACGGACCTGCAGCCGGATGTAGTGTATTAATAACTGCATGGAAAGCTCAATCCACCAGTTAATGAAGTGTGGAATGGTCCACATTGTTACTCAGCATCTGCTAGGGGGGAGTAGCCATGAGAAGAAGATGAAGGAAAGGGGGAGGACCCTTTCCGGGAAGTTTTAGGAAGGGAAGAGCATTTCAGATGAAACGGTAGGAGGGGCAGAAACCGAAAGAAAAAGATGCAGAGAAGGGAGGCAACATTAGAGGAACCTTTGGGAAGGCAAGGAGCAATCAGGAACATTCAGCATGAGGATGAAACATTAGAGGCACCTTTGTGAAGGGGAGGAGCCATCCAAGATGGCTATAGAAAGCGGAGGAGCCATCAAAGGAATCTGTGGGATGGGGAGGGGCTCTTAGAGAAGCTGTAGGAAGGGGAGGAGCCACCAGAAGAAGATGTTGCAAGCGTAGGACCGTACAGAGGAAGCTTTAGGAAAGGGAAGGCCTTTCAGATGAAGCTATATGAGGAGAGGAGCCAGACGATGCTAAAATTGCTGATTCAAATCAGATGCAAGTCAAACATCATATATAAATTAATATCAGGTGCCTCAGTGATTTAGTTTTTGTCTGATTTGAGAAGATAATCTAAATTTCAACACTAGTGTTGAGTGTGGTCTTGTAAGATAAGGCTTAACAGTGTTAAATATCACACCACATGGATTGTTTATCTCATTTCTCCACCTGCGGTTGCTTGATTTCATTCGTACGTTTGTATTCAGGAGAAGGTGGAGGTTCTGTCGAGGATGGCGAACGACAGCACCGCTCAGAAAGGAAGCGGTGAGAAATTGATTAAAGTGGAAATAAAGTTGTGTTTTTGTTCAGCCGAAGATTAAACTGTACTTCCACAGGTGGAGACGCGCATGTCGGAGTAAACTGAAGAATGTGTTTATTATGGTATGGACTGTATATATGTTACACTCTTCTAATCAATTTAACGTTAACATTTTACGTCATTCATGTCAATTATTCCCAACAAATCTCTAAATGTTAGTTGGCTGATTGTTGACTGAACCTGTGGCCCAATATTTAAAGGACTGATAGGTGCACAGGTGGGGTGTATATTGCTAGCGCCCCCTACCAGGTCAGGCAGGTAATGTAATAAAAAGTTTTTTCTTTCTGGATCTGGATCTCTATCAGTGTGTTTGGATCATATTTCCCTTCCTAAAATAATCACCTCACCCAGTGACGGAACGTGAGATATCCATTCGGAATACCGGCAGCCGGTGTGTTTAGAGACATTCTGATAAAGCGGGATTGTTCACTCTTTCGTACAGGACTGCAAATGTACAGCCCGTTGAACACGGTTCTGAAACACCAGAACGAACTGTCTGTTATCAGTGAAGTGTACAGAGCTGTGGTTCTCCTGTGGAACACGCCACCAGAGTGTCTGTTCTTTCTGCTTCTTTATGGCTATAAATGATTTCCTGTGTTACCTTCAAGCACTGATTCTGGAGACCCCAAGTGTTTCCCAGTTCTGATAATGAGCTGCCCGGTAATGAGCTGCCCTGATGAATCTGGATCAAACATGGCCCAGTTAAGGCAAATACTGGTCAGTTGTGGCAATTAAGGCCCCAGTTTTGGGCCAGTGATGAGCCAGATGTGGTCGGTGACAAATTCTAAATTCTAGCTGTTAAAGGGGTTGAGTGGTGGGTCAGTTCTAATAGTAAGGCCACTTCCTCTATGGTTTGGGGTGCGATATTTTTATTTATTTTTGTGACTTTTTTGTTGTTTTATTTTGTCAGATTTTTTTTTTTTAATTTTTCACCAATTAAGTAGCCCTGCTCTCAACGCTAGGGGGTAGAAATCATCCACATGTTTCCGAGTCATGTGACCTACCTTTTTACCATTTGTACTGTTGCCGGGCAGCCATCGCGCTTGGAGGAGAACGCTGTGGACACTTTTGTGAGATGTGGGAGGAGCGCCATCTACCCACCCCCCGAGAGAGCAAGCTAATTTCTCTTCCTCTGGACCAGCTGCCACTGGTGAGCAGAATGAACCTGGATTCAAACCAGCGACCCCAGGATCATAGGGGTTAGCCCGCTACGCCACTCGGGCCCATCCGTTTTCTTTTTGATATAAAAGACACTGAAGAGGATCATCTTGTGTTAATATCCAGGACTTTATTCTGTTATAAATCATAAACACAGATCTGAATATACACTTACTTTTCCTACATAACCATACTGGTCCATATCCTGTACCTGGACATTGTCAGCAGCTCTTTGTGGAGTTTTATAGAGATTTAGACGGAAAAACTAAATCTCTAAAACACACACACACACAAACACACACACACACACACACACACACACACACACACACACACACACACACACACACACACACACACAGGTTAATGGGTTTGAACTGAATCAGGGGATTTATTCTCTCTCACACAGTTTCACTGAATAATCACCCCAAATCCAAATCCCAGCATAGAGGGGTTCAGTAAATGTGGTTCTGAATGTGTGTAAGTGTGTGAGTGTGTGTGTGTGTGAGGAGATTCTGTAGAAGGACAGAGTTCCTGCTGGACAGTCCACATACACTCCTACTCTCCCACAGTCAGAGGAAGGACGAGGAAGAACAGTTCTGTTCTTGACTAACAGAGTAAAGCTTTCTGAGCAGAAATAGTCTCCAGGAGTTTATATTCTGTCCCAACTGACAGTCTAATCCACCCCTCCTGATGCTTTTATAAGTCAGAGCACAAACAGCCTCCTCCTCCCCACCCTCCTCCTCCTTCTACATTCCACCAGCCTCCCAGTAACAGCGCCCAGTCAGACTTCCTCACTCATCACCTGCAGATACTCATCAAACCTGTCTGGATGATCAGGATAAGACTGATCCTCCTCCACCTCCTTCACCTTCCTGTTCTCCTCACTCAGAGAGAGCCGAGTGTGTGCTGTGTTTGGGTCCAGTGTGAGATCACAGCCATCTGAACACAGAGATACACTTCAGTAAGAGTGTGTGTGTGTGTGTTGTGTGAACTTACATTTCTTCAGTTCTGGTATCATTCTGATCTTCCCTCCATGTTCCACTCTAAACACACACACACACACACACACACACACACACACACACACACACACACACACACACACACAGGTGAGGACAGTGTGAGGTTCTCTCTGGTATGAAGTGCTGGTTGAGATGATCTGCTCCTCCCTTGGTGCTCAGTGAGAGAGGCTGTGTTTGGGGAGGGGCTAGAACAGAGCAGTCAGGTGGACACAGCCGCCCCTGCAGACCAGGTAAAGTAATGGTGATCTGGCGGAGTCTGTGTCTCTGTTTAAACTGAATTCGATCAATAACGGCGCTGAAGCTGCGCCATTAATCGCCTGTAGTTTCAATAAAAATCTCATCGTTGTTGCAGGTTAAGGTCAGCGCTTGTGTCCTAAATCCACACTGGTCACTGCAGATGACCACACACAGTCAAACTGCTTTCTCACACCAGCTGTTACACACTGCTACACATATTAACAGAGTGTAATATTTGAAGTATGAGCTGATATTTACACTGATAGTGAAAAAGTGAGTCACTATTGTTTTATCATCCAGGTGGGACTTTGAATGTCCATTGAATATGAAGGTTCTGGAACAGTCCCCTCATTAGATCTGTGGACTTTTCTGTCTCCAGAGGAGTTCAGCTGAACACGTTAAATAAGTGGATAGGAAAACATCAGCACTTTCTGGAAGATACTAGATTTTTATTTCAGTGTAAAAGATGGAAAGAAAGGATGTATAAAATATGTTCCAGAAAGAGTGAGAGTGAGAGTGATTCAGAGAGCAGTTTGGACTGGCTAAGTGCTGATTGTTTTGTGTTTTGAATCATGGAATTACTCTTTGTTGAAATGAGTTTCTGACACTAAGAGAAGAAACATCTATGAAGGTTGGTTCTTTATGATAAAAACAGTAGCATTGATGGAGGATCAGGCTTGTTCTTCTTACCTGGAGTGTGTTGAGGGAGCAGTGTGGATCCTCCAGTCTGCAGAGAGCAGCTCACTCCTGACTCTCCTGGGTGGTTGTAGGTCAGATCCAGCTCTTTCAGGTGGGACGGGTTTGGAACCCAGGAGCTGCAGCCAGAGACTACAAAGCCTTCTCTGTGACCATACAACCAGACAGTCTACAGAGAGAGAGAGAGAGAGAGAGAGAGAGAGAGAGAGAGAGAGAGAGAGAGAGAGAGAGAGAGAGAGAGAGAGAGAGAACAAGAGAAACAGAGAGAGCAAAGCAGAGAGACAACAGAGAGAGCAGAGAGAGAGAGAGAGCAGAGCAAGAGAGAGCAGAGTGAGAGACAGCAGAGAGAGAGCAGAGAGAGAGAGAAATAGAGAGACAGGAGACAAAGACAGAGAGAGACCTGATAGAGGAGAGAGAGAGAGAGAGAGAGAGAATAGAGAGACAGAGAGGAGGGAGAGACAGCTCACACTGTGCTGAACTAATATGAGAACCTGAACGAGTGAAGGTCAGAGCTTCTGTCACTTTCCAGAGTGATGCAGAACCTGATGTGAGGAACCAGGACACTGACTGCCAGACATTTGAGGCAGAACTCACCCACTCCAATTCTCACTGCCTGAATCCAGTCCATTACCGCAGAGTGTTCCATCAGCGTTACTGAACTGGGTCAACAGGCTGTGTTTGGGTCGCTGGAGTTCAGCTCACAGAGTGATTCTACTGTCTCTGTCGGCCTGATTTCAGTCTCTCTGGCCCCTGCTTGGGAGCCGTTTCTGGCCAGAGACAGAGTTCTGGTAGAACATGGATATCAGACTTTTTAACAGCACTTTCAATACTGATGATGTGACTGATCTTCAGCTCGCCTGACAGGAAATATTCCTCACAAACACGTTTCTGCTGTGGTTTTAGAAAAGTTCACTCTGGAATCAATTTTGATCCAGAAAACTGAGGAGACAAACACAAATCCGATTCAGGTTGGTATGAATATTATCTCCTTTCAGCTTCTTCATTCAGCTTTGATATCAACAATCACACACTTCACTACAGTCAACATCCACTCAAATATCAGATATTACTTCTAGATTATAAACAACGAGGACTATTATTGATCATATTTATAAAAGTGTAATGTAGCTTTAATAGAAACACTGACCTGAGAATTCCAGTTTACAGTGTGAACTCTTCAGTCCAGCAGAGAGCAGCTCCACTCCTGAATCCTGCAGATCATTGTTACTGAGGTCCAGCTCTTTCAGGAGGACGTTTCACACTCAAAACTGATCCCAGACTTTCAAGCACGTCTTTACACCAGCTGCTATACAAAGTTAATCTTGCAAACGGAGAAAAGAATAAACAGATTTTACCGGAGAATCAACTCAAAGGGATTTAAACCACAGGACAATCATCCATTTCTGACCACAAAATAAGAAGTCTAGAAGAGTCTTCTGTTATTATTAATGTTGATGTTTCCATTTTCATTCACTGATATAAAAGTATAATATTACTTCAATAAACTCATCTTTATAGTGTTCTGATCTAACGCTCCAGCAACACAATAATAACATTATCCCAAACAAACACACTAACCAGAAAATAAACTGTCACGATACATCAATACAGTAAAATACAATTCAGTACATTACAGTACACTGTTACACCCCTACTCACTACTGTTACATGCTACTAACTACTGTATCACCCCTACTCACTACTGTTACACCCCTACTCACTACTGTATCACCCCTACTCATTACTTTTACACCACTATTCACTACTGTTACACCCCCACACACTACTGTCACACCCCTACTCACTACTGTTACATGCCTACTCACTACTGTATCACCCCTGCTCACTACTGTTACACCCCTACTCACTACTTCTTACACCCTGCTCACTACTGTATCACACCTACTCACCACTAAGCTACACGCCTACTCACACCACTGCATCACCCCTACTCACTACTGTTACACCACTACTCACTACTATTACACCCCTACTCACTACTGTTACACCTGTACTCACAACTGTTACACTACACTTACACCCCTGCTCACTACTGTTACACCCCTACTCACTCACGCACAACTCCTCACTCACTACTGTATCACACATACTCACTATTGTTATACCCCTACTCACTACTGTTACACCACTACTCACTCCTGTTACACCCCTACTCACCACTGTTACACCCCTGCTGACTACTGTTACATTCCACTTCACTACTTTTGCACCCCTGCTCACTACTGTTACACCTCTGCTCACAACTGTTTCAACCCCATTCACTACTGTTACAACCCTACTCGCTATTGTTACACCCCTACTCACTACATTTACAACCCTGCTCACTACTGTTACACCCCTGCTCATTACTGTTACACCCCAACTCACTATTGTTACACCATTGCTCACTACAGTTACAGCCCTGCTCACTACTGTGACACTCTGCTCACTACTACACCCCAACACACTAGTGTTACACCCCTGCTAACTACTGCTACACCCCTACTCACTACTTTTACACTACACTGTTACACCCCTACTCACTACTGATACACCCCAACTCACTAATGTTACACCCCTACTCACTACTGTTACACCCCTGGTCACTACTGTTACACCCCTACTCACTACTGTTACACTCCTACTCACTACTTTTACACCTCAAATCACTACTGTTACACCCCTGCTCACTAATGTTACACTACACTGTAACACCTTGAATATCATCATAGTCTTGAGATTTAAAAAAGTGTAATGAAGTGATAGAAACACTGACCTGAGAATCTCCAGTTTATGTGAACTCTTCAGTCCAGCAGAGAGCAAATACCCACCCTGGAATCCTGCAGATCATTGAGCCATATATCCAGCTTCAGGAGGACGTTTCCACACTTAAAACTGATCCCAGACTTTCACACGTCTTTACACCAGCGTTACACAAAGTTAATCTGCAAACGGAGAAAAGAACAACAGATTTTACTGAGAATCAACTCAAAGGGATTTAAACTACAGGACAATCATCCATTTCTGACCACAAAATAAGAGTCTAGAAGAGTCTTCTGTTAGTGATTAATGTTGATGTTTCCATTTCCAGTTTATTCACTGATATAAAAGCATAATATTACCAATAAAACCTCATCTTTATAGTGTTCTGATCTAACGCCCAGCAAATACAATAATAACATTATCCCAAAACAAACACACTAACTAGAAGATAAATCTGTGAGTCACAAAACACCACTACAGTAAATACAATTCAGTACATTGTACACTGTTACACCCCACTCACTACCAAGCATAATCTCTACTCACTACTGTTACACCCCTTCTCACTACTTTTACACCTACTCATTACTGTATCATCCCTACTCACTACTGTACACCCCTACTCACCACTGTTACAGCACACGTTACACACCCACTCACCACTACACCCCTACCCATTAGAGTTACACCCCTACTCACTACTATTACACCCCTACTCACTACTGTTACACCCCTACTCACTACTGTTACACCCATAGTCACTACTGTTACACCCCTACTCACTATTCTTACACCCCTACCCACTACTTTTACACCCCTACTCACTACTGTCACACCCCTGCTCACTACTGTAACACCCCTATCACACACATCACTACAGTCAACATTCAGCCTCAAATATCAGATATTACTTCTCCATTACAAACAACGAGGCCTATTATTGATCATATTTATAAAAGTGTAATGAAGGGACAGAAACACTGACCTGAGAATCTCCAGTTTGCTGAAATGAACTTTCAGTCCAGCAGAGAGCAGCTCCACCCTGAATCCTGCAGATCATTGTTACTGAGGTCCAGCTCTTTCAGGGAGGACGCTTCTCCACACTTAAAACTGATCCCAGACTTTCACAACCGTCACCCAAGATGACATAGTCAGTCTGAGAAATGAAGAATAAACACAACAGATTTACAACACAAAGTCAAAGAGGAAAATATGAATAGAATTAAATGAAACTGAGCATCAGTCTAATGACCATGTTTCTTTATATCCAGATAGGAAACATGAGAATCTATCACATAAAAGCTCCAGGTCCACATGTTGACCCTTTCACTGGGACCAGTGTGACATGCAGCCTACCTACAGCTCAGGACAGATTATAAGGGACAAAGTCTTTTCAGGCTGTGGGAGAGATTATTGGGAGGCTTTTCTCCAAATTATTTATCTGAAATAATCTCCCAGATCACCCACCCCTCAGACTTCAGATGAATGAAAATACTCACACAGCCTTCTGGAGGCTTTGACTACCGCAGCAGCCCCCAGAAGAACCTCCTCCATGGCTCAAATTTACTGAGGCCAAAACTCCTCCAGATCTTCTTCCTGAGTTCAGCAACACATATCCCAGCTGACTACTGAGCAGGAGGAGAGCTGATCCTCACGGAGCATCTACTGCCCACCTTGCTCAGGTATTTCTGCACTTCCTGCACTAGAGCGATCATTCAGTTCATTCAGCCAGTGGAATGATTGATGGATTTCTGGAGAGGTGTCTTCAATCTCTCTGCTTGATGTATTTGACTGTTCTCTTGTTGCGTGAGAGCCCTCTTTACCGTCAGTATAACTTCGCAAGAGCCCTGATTGACCTGCAGTGAGAGACCCAGAAGGAAACGATGAACAGGTCCAGGTGTCCATTCTCACCTGTAAGGCTGTGTCCACTGCACTTTGAGGAAGTCAATTATCGTTGGACCTGCTGAACAGCTCAGAGTTTACTGCCTGCTGTTCAGTTGTTTGCTGATTCAGAATCTTTCTGTTGATGAAGCAGAGAAACGCATATAAAGCAGCGAGGAACTCCTGGATGCTCAGATGCAAAGCTGAAGACCTTCCCAGGTGCAGCTCATCCTCCCCTGAAGATCTGGGTACACTCCTGAGTACACTGACACTTCTTCATTATCAATGATAATTTCTGAGATCCTCCTCATAGAAGCAAGATCAGGGTTTCTTCTTCCAAGCTGCTGGAAAGCTGAATTTCCAGAGCCACAATACTTTTCTTCTAGTCTAGTTGTTGAGGATCAGGGTTCCTTCCTCCACTGTACTTCTAGCTCCTGTGTTTGATCTGAAAGATCAGGAAGTGTGTGAACATCTGTGTCATGGTTTTGGGGTTTCTCCACCTCAGCTTCACTCAGCATTCTTCTAGGAACAGTGGGCTGCAATCCAACAGAAGACGGGAATGTGGCACATGATGTAGAGACTTCGAGACCTGATGTGTGACACTTTGAGCCGCCAGGTCCTGATCTCTGATCCTCTCTTCCTGAAGCAATTCCAGTTTCTGAGGGTCAATGAACCCGCACTTGTTACCTGATCAACACACTCAGGAGGGATCTGACTGACTGATGCTGCACACGAGAGGTCACCCAGGAGAGAGCAGAGGAAGCAGATTCCCCTTGATGAGGTTGGTCAGCAGAAAATCCAATGGAGGCTCTGTCTCTTCTAGATCCAACAAATTCATTGTTCTGGGAAATCTAGAGGCAGCTCTAACACTCATCCAGACCATCAGCATGAACAGGACTCAGCCTTATAATGTCTTGGTTTTAGATCCGTGGTTTCTGGGAAGAAGCACTGAAGAAGATCCACCAGATTGAGCTCTTCCTTCTCATCAGATCTGCCCTCTAAAAGGAAGTGGAAATATGAAGAGAATGTCCTGATTGATTGTTCCTTTTCAGCCCAGTCCAGGGGAAATGAACTTCTTGAACTGAGACTGTTTTTCCAATTCCAGCAACTCCTTTTAGTCAGTACCAGTTCTGACGGGTCGCTTTGTTCTGGTGTGGCTTTAAATATGTTGCTGCATTTGATTGGTGTCTCCTGTGTCGCCCTTTTCCCTGAAGCTGCTTCAATCTGCTTCCACCTCATGTTCCAGATTGACCTTCCACCTCCTCTGTGATGTAGAGCCTGTGTAGATCTCCTTCAGAAGAGCTGAGGTCTCCATAGCCTGGAAGTTCCTTCATTAATTCTCTGATATTTATCCCTCAGTTTGTATTTGAGTTTTCCAGGAGAAGCTGGAGCACATTCTGATAAGAGAGGAAGACAATAAGGAAGATGTTATCAGCTGTGATGGTGAAGTAAAGAGCCCTGTGTAGAAATAGAAGCTCTGTGATATGCAAATAAACTAATAATAAAGAGTGTAGTCTGTTGTTCTGGAGCAGCTGTAGTGGTCTTAAAGCTATGAATGGTGGTCCCACAGAATCAGGAAGTCTCTTAGGATTAAGGACTACAGTTCACACTGTGATCCATTATCCTCTGCAACCTAGAAACAGTCAAGTAGAATTTTTATTCCCTTGGAAAGCAGGACTTCACTGAGGAGATCAATCAGCGCTCAGTTGAGATACCCATGGTCACCCACAACTCTTACTGCTCTCTCAGTGTGTCAGCCAGGTCTGGTTCAAGCCCATGTTCCTCAGGATGTGCAGTGTATTCCCAGCACCCCCTTTCTCTCCCATCATCCCTTATCCTCCACCTCTCTCTCACAGCATGTTGCACTCCTGACTCAGGAGCTTCTTGAAGGCCTCAGCCTCCTCTCTTCACTAGAGAGATAAATTTCTGCTGCAGCTCCTGATTCAGAACAAACACCCGAGAATTACTGCAGTATGGACCATCACAGAGATGATCTGAACACAGAATGAACACAAACACTGGTGAGACTTTGACCTGAGGAGGAGGAGCTGATGCTCTGATGGAAAGCTCTTCAACACCTCGTTAATGGAACAGCAAAGCATCTTAAAGTATTAATAGTAAGACTATTCAGCTATAAAACACCACAGCTGAAGGAGACTGAAATGGGATCATCAGCACACGCTAAAACTTGTGTTGCCTTTAAAGTCAGAAATATAAAAGAGGAAACCAGAGACCCTCATCATGTGACTGCTTTAGGACTAAACTCTAAATAGAAGATCCAGTTTTTCACTGATAATCTTTCTTCTTCTTCAGTCTGTGGAAATAATGGAAATCCACAATGTGATCTACACAATCACATACAGCTGCTCGCATCTGCACTCAACACTAACCATCACACACAAGTGCAGACAGTTATATAATAATACAGTTTCATAAAACAGAGAGGAACACAGAGAATCACAGAACATTCAAATCAACAGACTCAATGTTTTATCTAGGAGAAAAATGTCTGGAATTTAGGAATGTTTGTCCTGAGTCAGAAGGTAATGCTGGTCCTGGAATCCTGGATTCCTGCACAGTCTTCTGATTTCCCTGTTCTTACAGACCTACTAAACCTGACAATAAACAGGTGAGGTGAAACAGGTGAGCTTGAGCAGGAAAAGCACAAAACCGTGTAGGAACTATTATTCCAGGACCGGGATTGTCCTCCTGCTTTGAGTCATTACTGCCTGCTAAGAGCTCTGAAAGAACGTAACCGAGGAATTTGCAACAGCCTGACTAGAACACCCCATCTGTTCATTACATCATCACCTATAATCTCCATTGTAATCTATACAGTGTTGATCCATCCAGCTGTAACTGTCCTTCACTTTATGTCTTCTGTAACTCAACTTGTTCAGCTCTTTATTAGAACAATTGAAGAAGATAACGGGTCTTACAGACTCAAGTACACACTGTCTAAATCTTTACACAAATCCTCTGGCAAAATGATCTAGAAATAAAATCCAACATGACTGTTATAAACCTGAGCTTCTGCTCAAAATCTCAAATGACAGGAACATCTCTGAGGGGATGATTTTCACTACTTTGGGTCAGGAGGTCAAGCAGCTTCACTGCTGGAACTCAGGAGGAATGATTCATGGACCGGTCACCTTCAGAGACACATGCTGGGCTCTGAGAAACTGCCTCTGTGTTTCAGTCCCAGAACATTAAATCACAGTAAAACTCCAGCATTTACACACTGAACTCCACACACTGCACATCTTAAGAAAGATCAGGACACATTTGAAGAGCTTCACTCTCAGAACAGCTGTTTACTGAGTGCAGTGACGTACCGTGACTCACAGCTTCCTCCTCCACTGCTGAAGTCTACAGAAGGATGACCCATAGACCGGTCACTCTTCAGAGACACACCGATGGGGGCTGAAGATGCTGCTCTCTTCACCCTGAAAACAATTCTTTCATGATGATGCATGATAGTAAAGAGGAATGACTTCTTTTACTGAAACTCATTCAGCTTCAACATGAGGGACAGAAACACTCTTTCCTTTTCCTGTTTCTTCAGAGGAAGAGCTGATATAAGGATACTCACTCTTGGTTCACTTCCTCCACTGCTGGAGATACGAGGCCCATCATGGAGATGATCTTTCAACACACACTGCTGGATGCTGGAGATGCCGCTTCTCTGAGAAAGACAGACAGATTGACTGTACAAGAACAGCTGAAAGTTGATAAATTTACATCAGTACCCATGACTACTCACATTAACCTCAGAAACACTCTTTGAATTATAAATTTACATCAGTAACGATGATCTACTCACACATTTACCTCAGAAACGCTCTTTAAATTATAAATTTACATCAGTAACGTATGATCTGCTCACATTACCTCAGAAACGCTCTTTAAATTATAAATTTACATCAGTAACGATGATCTACAAACACATTTACCTCAGAAACGCTCAATAAATGATAAATTTACATCAGTAACGATGATCTACTCACACATTTACCTCAGAAACGCTTATTTAAATGATAAATTTACATCAGTAACGGCGATCCGCCTCTACACATTTACCTCAGAAACGCTCTTAAATGATAAATTTACATCAGTAACGATGATCCATTACTTACCTGAGAAACGCCTCTTAAATTATAAATTCACAACAGTAATGTATAATTTATCACACATTTACCTCAGAAACGCCTTAAATGATAAATTTACATCAGTAACGATGATCTACCTACATTTACCTCAGAAACGCTCTTCTTTAAATTATAAATTTACATCAGAAACGATGATCTACTCACACATTTACCTCAGAAACGCTCTTTAAATGATAAATTTACATCAGAAAAGATTATCTACTCACACATTTACTCTAGAAACGCCTAAATTATAAATTTACATCAGAAACGTATGATCTACTCACACATTTACCTCTAGAAACGCTTTAAATGATAAATTTACATCAGAAAAGATTATCTACTGGCCATTTACCTCTAGAAAACGCTCTTTAAATGATAAATTTACATCAGTAATGATGATCTACTGACACATTTACCTCAGAAACCCTCTTTAAATGATAAATTTACATCAGTAACGATGATTCATCACACATTTACCTCTAGAAACTTCTTTAAATGATAAATTTACATCAGTAATCGATGATCTACTCACATTTACTCTCAGAAACGCCAAATGATACATTTATATCAGTAAATCTATGATCTACTCTGCCACATTTACCTCAGAAACGCTCTTAAATGATAAATTTACATCAGTACCATGATCTACTCACACATTTACCCCAGAAACGCTCTTAAATTATAAATTTACATCGCACCGATGATCTATCACACATTTACCTCAGAAAACGCTCTTTAAATGATAAATTGCATCAGTAATGTATAATTCATTAAAACATTTACTCAGAAAACGCTCTTAAATTAAAATTTACATCAGTAATGATGATCTACTCATTACGCACTTAGAAACGCTCTTTAAATGATAAATTTACATCAGTAATGATATTCTATTTTATTCTTCAGTTCCACTCATGACTGTAAAATGGTATTCGTGTGAAAGAGCTTCACAGTTCTTTTCTGGATGGGTTCTGTAAAATCGCTTCTCCTGTTGTTCAGCCATCTCTGTACCCGGTTTTAGTGACTCAGTTGACTTAAAGAATCGACTCTTTACAGATAAACATCTGCTTTAAAGCCCAGTGATTCTCTACAGGATCAGCTTAACACTTCATGAACTTACTGTGTGAAATCTATAGAGTTCTGGTCTCAGCTCTCCTCTCTCCTTCTGGAATAGCA
This sequence comes from Acestrorhynchus altus, assembly GCA_034509495.1. Lineage (NCBI taxonomy): Eukaryota > Metazoa > Chordata > Actinopteri > Characiformes > Acestrorhynchidae > Acestrorhynchus > Acestrorhynchus altus. Next base: position 3,352,121 of record CM067524.1, read on the forward strand.
AGAGCAGGAATTACTTGATTTCTCTTTCAATCACGTGGATCTGATCCACAGGCAGTCCACATCCTCTAGTGGTGGTAAGACCTGTAAACACAACACACACACACACACACACACACACACACACACACACAGCACACACACAGAGGGCTTTTGCATTAGACTATATGAATATGGTTTGTAAGTTCCTTTGGTCCAAATGTGAGTCAGATCTGCTCCAGGCTTTTTAATTATTCTTAAGATGATTTTAAAAGCTTATAATAATTTTAAGACTTAATTTCCATCACGATTTAAAACAACCAATTAAATAAGAACAAAGAAGTGTTATGAAGAAAATTACTTTTTACTATTTACTACTTTAGTCCTGATCATGTGGATCAATAACTTTACCATTTTAAAGTAAGGAAGACAACATTTCTCCTTCAAACAGCATAATATATTATTACAGCATTTTCCCAACGATACCTTCAAATTATTATTTATTTTATTCCAAACAACATGAACCTATAGCAGCAGAGGTTGATTCCCACCAGCTCCTCTAATCAGAGCTCTGCTGACACTCTGTGTAATCTAAGACTCTGGTTCACTGTGTAACATTTGTAGGTTCAAGACAAGGGACCCAGATGTACATGAAGGGCCTCTGTAAGCACAGCATTACTGCTCTGTAATCAGCTTCCAATTAGTTTCCCCTTCCACTCTTAAATGCAGCCTGAAGGACTCATTATCTTCAGACATCTACCAAGGCTTAATTTAAAGATTTATTAATGATCCTGTGTTTGCAGGAACATCCACTAGGAAATATAGACATTTTCCTCTGAAACTTGGAAATTTCCCTCAGGAATGCAGAGGAGCTTCTCTTCCTGATGCCTTACTCACTTTCCTGACTTCTGAGAAGGTTGTGGATCTAAAACAGGTTTTTAAAACTGAATACCATGAAAGTGGTGGAGGGACACATCAGCAATATGCAGAGCGTAGTGCGCAAAAAGTAGTGCCTAATGAAAACTGTTCCTATCCTCCAGTGTTTTCCCCTCATACACATTCCGTATGAAGCTTAGACGACTGGTGTAGCTTCACTGGAGGGATTGAATAGTAAATAAATGGCTGTATGTGTGTTGTCATGGTGACCAATGCCTGCTTCCGTTCACCTCCAGTGTACAGAAATCAGACCCGGTAAGTTTCTCTACAGTGAAGCACAATTTCACACCAATCAATGAAACACTGCTAGTATTAAAGGATTATCAGCGATAATAAATGAGCAGACAGCTGACGTGCTGTGCAGCTGTACATCTGAATGGATGCAGAACTGCGTGTCTCCTGGACACTGGTCTCACTGCAGTTCACACAGAGGAATTTTACATCAAGCTGGAAATTACTGCAGCTGTTCCATGAGCTCCTTTACACAGCAGGCGGCTACAGTTACACTTACATATAATAATAACCTATTGAACATTAGCCATGCATTATACACCACCACAACCACTCAACCAAGAACACTGTCACTTACTTACCAGCAATAATTAAAACACCACAGAGGGACACGTCTGTAAAATATCTGTAAAATATAGATATAAATACTGTAAGGTATAGCACCAAATACTATATTACAGTTATATGAAATAAAGCAGTGCATAAAAAAGCTATATAAATGTAATATATAATTATAAATAGAGTTTATATAAATAAGAAAGAAAGGGAAATTATATTAAAGGAACCAGCACAATATTCCTGATTTAGTCTTACTCTGGAGCTTTAAGGTCCAGTCCAGGGGGATTAGTTGTACACCGGGAGGATGGACTAGCCACTGGGAAGACTGGGATAATTCCTCTGTGGGCCACTGTGTTCCACTAAGACTGCAAACTGGCACCCACGTCGTGGTCAACCAATCACTGGTGGGTTTATAACCAATCTAATTTATCCACTACCAGGGTTTTGACCAGGGTGCTTTGTGTCACAAGTGATTGTTGGATGATCTCTGAGGTGGTTGCTCGGGTGTTGCTACCCCAGGATTTTGTGTACGTGTCAAATATGAAATTACTTTACTCAATAGTTGGCATTAATGCAGAGTAATATTTGATTTGGGTGTGATTTTGAGTTTAAGGGTGGTAACCGAGCCCCGCTCTGTCCCAGTCAATCAGAGAACACCATCTTGTAGAATTAGGAGAACTTCAGCAGCATTGTTCAAACTTGGACGGGGAGTGAAAACAGGCCTTTTATGTGCAGATGTTTTGATGTGCAGATGTGCAGGGGGCTGGAATTAAACAACTGGAACAGTCTTGTTCAAACACTTACCCAGCAAAACCCACCACCGAGGCCCCCTACACCCCGCACACAGCATTAATCTTCAGCTGTCTGCTCTCATGTACTGGGTGTGTGTGTCTGTGTGTGTGTGTGTGTGTGTGTGTGTGTGTGTGTGTGTGTGTGTGTGTGTGTGTGTAAGGAAACCCTTTTTTGCCGGAAATGAGCTCTTGAGTCACTCTTTAACCACATTTTATAAATATTCCATAAACAGGCATCTGGTTTCCATGGACACCATTTTGGTCGCCTGGTAACTTAAACAAACGGAGGCTGTGATGCACTCACAGGATGCGCTGATCATAAACATCACACGTAAATTCCATAACAGAAATGAGAATATCTCATTTCAAAAGTTTATTATTTTCTATTTTACATTTTATTTAGTTATTCTACACAAATCTGACATAAAATGTGATAATAATACTTGATTAATTCGTTCATCTTTATTATTTAAATACAAAATCCCAACCAAAATCACAAAAAATAATTATTACTTTCCTTTATAACATTTATAATATTATTAATTACTAACATATACACTGATCACTCATAACACTGTCCCTCCTTACACTGTTCACTCTACCAGCTCCTCTGACCACTCAGGAGCTCTTTGTGGTTCTATAATTCCAGACTGTAGTTCATCTGTTTCTCTGATACTTTATTCTCCTCCCACCCTGATTCAATGATCAGGACCTCACATGACCACTGCCAGAGAAAGCTTGTGATGTGGGTGGTGGGTCATTCTCAGCACTGTTTACATCTAAAGTTTTACATTTTTATTTCCACATTTCTTAAACTCATGAAAGAGAATTAGCAGCTCAGGAGCTGGACTGGGGCTTGTGAGTCCATCCTGCCAGTCTTTGTTTTGATCATCTGGCATAAAATAAAAAACTCTCACTCCAGAGTGAGTGGAGTGAGCTACAGTAAAGCATACCAGAATGAGAAAAGTGATCAAAAGTAAAGCACACCTGAGTGAGAGGTATGATCTGCAGTTAAGCACACCAGAGTGAGAGGGGTGATCTACAACACTCCAGAGTAAGACGAGTGATCTATTGTAAAGCACACCAGAGTGAGAGGGATGATCTACACTAAAGCAAGTCTAGAGTGATCCATTCCAAAGCTCTTCAGAGAGGGGCAATTGATGCTAGAGCAACTCTAGTGAGAGGAGTGATATGTTATAAATGCACACCAGAGTGAGATCTATTGTATAGGAACTCAAGATTGAGGGGAGTGATCTATTGAAAGCTCTCCAGAGTGAGAGGGGTGAGCTACAGTAAAGCACACCAGGAGTGAAACCAACACAACACTGACCTTCAGGAAATGCAGGATACACTGAAAGTCATTTAGTCTGACTGTAGAGAAACGGACTGAGTGAAAAGGAAAAAGAGAGAAAAAAGAAAAACAGATTGAGCGGGAAAGTGGAAGTGACCAGTGTAGGAGTGAGAGAGGGAGTGCCTGAGAGAGAGAGAGAGAGAGAGAGAGAGAATAAATCAGCAGTGTTGTGTTTTTTATCCTAATGTGGTAAAGCTCTGGTCGGAGTATGAGTGAGCAAATGAGCAAGGGAGGGAGTGTGTGTGAGGGGTTTCCTTCAGTGTCCACTCTGTGTGTCTGGACAGCCCAGGAGCAGACTGAGCTGCTGAGAGCAAGAGGTAAGACTGTGTGTGTGTGTGTGTGTGTGTGTGTGTGTGTGTGTGTGTGTGTGTGTGTGGAGGGCTTCATCAGACTCCTAAAATTCAGTAAAGTGTACAGGGTGAGTGGGTGGGTGGTGGTGCTGATGGTGGTGTTGAGGGTCAACTGTAGAGTGATGCGTAAAGATGGTGGAGGGGTAAGAGGTCATTCCAGCTGACCATCTGGGGTGTAGTTGGTGAGAATATTTTGGAAAAGCTGTTGAAAGCACCGGTGAAGCTCGTTTTTGGGACCCCAGACTGACCATCACTATCCCAGCTTATACACAGCTATTACACACTGTTATAACACAGTAATAACACTCAGCACTGACCGCACTACCTCATTATCACACATAAGGGGACTTTAGAGAATGTACTGTGTGTGTGTGTGTGTGTGTGTGTGTGTGTGTGTGTGCGTGTGTGTGTTTATACTGTTAGAGTTACTGTTATTCTTACACTCTTCAGGTGAGTAAAGATAACTGACTGCTGGCTGTCAGGACTGCACTGAACTTCTCCATGGTCTGTCTAGTGCCGTGGTGTGTGTGTGTGTGTGTGTGTGTGTGTGTGTGTGTGTGTGTGTGTAGGAACACACCCACCACTGTGCACACACAGCACATGTGAGCGATCATTTATTCAGAATCCAAGCATTAAAAAAATGCATCATATTTTTAATAAAAGAAAAATATCTAAATCAGTTCTTTTGTGGACTCGCCTATTTTATTTATTTATTTATTTATTTATTTATTTATTTATTTATTTATTTATTCTTTCTAAATCAAATATCAGGATTATTTTTTGGAAATGATCTGTTCTGATAGTTTGGTAAATGGATTTGGTTTAGAAGGTGTGACTTTAGTCTATGAACACAAATATAAACCTCATATCAGTTTCTTTAAACCTGCAGAATCAGGGCTGATTATGAAGGTGTGTGTGTGTGTGTGTGTGTGTGTGTGTGGGTGCGTGTGTGTGTGTGTTCAATGGCCACTCTCTGCAGGTTTGGGAAGCTCTACTAGATTAAAGGGCAAATTCAGTTAGGGATGGAGAGTCATGGTCATGTGACATCATCCTCGTTTCTGCTCTGTAGGAAGACGGTCTGAAAGGCTGTTCTGTGGCCTGTAATGTTCTGAGATCTGCGTGAAGGTCTGAGTTAAAGGCCGCTTGACAGTACAGCTCTTCCGCCGATTGTTACAGCGGATAAATCTGTTTGCTGTAAAGAGAATTCGGTTAGCTGGACATACAGAGGGAAAGGGAACGACTTAAAGCGATCCTTCAGCCAAAAATCTGAACAGATGATTGGAGGACATGACCAATCATAGCCAGGGAGGAGGGGTCTCAGAACAAACAAAATGGCAATCAGGACCAATCAGGGTCAGGAGGAGTCTGAAAAAAATTCTAAATCAAATCAAATCAAAATGTATTTGTAAAGCGCTTTTAACAACTGATGTCACAGCAGCTTATAAATAAGAAGGTTAAAGTCATGAGCCTCAGTGCTGGAGGAAGAAACCTTGGAGGAACCAGGCTCTCAAAGGGGGACACCTCCTCTGGTCAACTACTCCATAGTTAGTGAGAGGACACTGGACCCCCACACGTCTGCTGTAAGACTCAGGTGTATTGGAGCAATGTTAGTTTGATGGTCAAGGGCAATTGCAGCAGATCAGGGTCTGTGTACATTTCTACATAGTTGGTGATGCAGGTGGGCAACTAGTCCAGGGCAGGGTGGGCATCTAGGACCAATCACGGTTAGGGGTAAGAGTCACAAAACAACTGACATATTGATATGAGGAGTGAGGAACAAGGGAGTGAGGAGTGAGGCTGTGAGGCAGAGAGTGAGGAGGTGAAATAGGGCAAGGGAGAGAGGAGGAGGGGAGCGAGGGAGGTGAGAGCAGCTGAAGGGCAGGATTGTGTAGGAGAAGGAGTAGGAGGGGCTGGTGAGGGGAGTACAGTAAGATGGAAAACATTAGGCACTCTCTCTCTCTCTCTCTCTCTCTCTCTCTCTCTCTCTCTCTGCTGTTTGGAGGGATCCTCAACATCTGGGACACATCAGCTAAAACCCATAAAGCTGGAAACTCTGACACACAACCAGAAGAGGGAGGGAGGGAGGGAGGGAGGGATAAGTGAGGGAGGAGTGAGTCATGTGTTTAAAATTTGTCTCTGAGGTGAGAGGACACTTACACTGTTCAAATATCTCTCCCTCTCTCCCATATCTGGATATCGCTTTTGACCAGGAACTCTTGAGTGTGCAAGTATGTAGTATGAATTAATTCTTCAGGATCTACTTTGACTTGTCCACTATGAATTGTTCTGTCTCCACTAAGAATTATTCAGTGTCCACTACACATTTCTCTGTCTTTCTGGTTGACCAGCTTGGTTTTGCTGGCAAGGATGATTAACCAGCTGGTACCAGCGTCCAGTATGTTTTCACCTGGATGTCCAGCATTTCAACCACCAACCATAAAAACAGCTTAGACCATCTGAAACCAGCTACCAGCAAAAGCTGATCTTGAGTAGCGGTGTATCCAAACTTTTGACTGGTACTGTATACTGTATATATGTGTGCTACACACACACACACACACACACACACACACACACACACACACATAAATATATGTGTATGTATAGAATTTGTTATGAGTACTGATTCGTTCTTCTCTCTGTGGCGAGGACAGCTGTGTACATTGTCTTTTTCTCCTTTTATGGTCACTCCTCTTTTTTATACCTCACTCCATTTACCCCCCACTCCCCCACCCCCCACCCCCACCCCATCCTGCCTGGTGTGAAAGATTGATCTGAAAATGAAAGGCGTGGCTGCTATGTTTATACCATATGTGTGTGTGTGTGTGTGTGTGTGTGTGTATGGGATTCCGTCCTGCTGATGTTAAGTGTAGGAGGGGGGGAGGGGGGGATCTGAAAGCAAGAATTGTTCTGCTATCTGGCCCCTCCTACACAGGCTGATGACAGATGGGTTGCGGGGTTGAGTAAAGGTCTCGGTTGTGCTGTAACCGACCAAACAGCCAGAAAACATTACTCACAGACTCTCACAGGCCGGCCGTCCGGCACGGCTTCTTCGACGGCTGCTCTGAGACCTTTTTGTTGGAGCTCTGATGACATTAAACAGGAGGAGAATTTGTTAACATTTTACTGTTTTTGCGTAAGTGGCGCAGTCACATGAATACACCGCCACCCCTGCTGGTCTTCAGTGCTGCTGAGAAATACCCACACCTTCCACTCACTGGCCATTTTATTAGAAACACCTGTCAAAGAATATTCTCAATCTGCTTTCCTTTGTGTTTCTAGACGTTCCAGAGTCCCAGAAGTTTAAATCAAGCTCAAGTTTGAACGTGCCTCCAGTGCCTCCAGCTCGAGACTGTAGTCATGGCGTTGGTCTTCCGATCTTCTCCACTCCTGTGGACCCGTGTGGCAGCCCTGGTGTTTGCCTGTGTGGCGTTCAGTGTGGCACTGTATGGCGCTGCCCTCCCACGTGGCATGGGTGACTGGTGCATTTTCAGCTGGAGCTTCAGCTTTGCTGGGACGCTTCTGGTGGTGCTAATTGAGCTCTGTGGACTCCAGACCAGAGTACCAGTCTCCTGGAAAAATTTTCCCATCACATTTGCCTGCTATGCCTCGCTCCTGTGCCTCTCCGCTTCCATCATCTTCCCTCTGTACTTCCTGAGGGGCTACAGTGACCGCAGTGAAAAGGCCAACTGCCGCATCGTCTCCACCGTCTTCTCTTGCCTCGCCACCCTGGCCTACCTGAGTGAGGTCAGCCTGAGCAAGGCGCGGCCTGGAGAGGTGTCTGGATACATGGCAACTGCTCCGGGTTTGCTGAAGGTGTGCGAGACCTTTGTGGCCTGCATCATCTTTGTCTTCATCAGCGACCCGATTTTGTATGACCAGAATGCCGCCACCAAGTGGTGCCTGGCAGTCTACTGCATCTGCTTCATCCTGTCGGCTATCATCATCATACTCTGCGTCGCTGAGTGGACCGGTTGCCTGCCCTTCCCCTTCGCCCGCTTCTTGTCCACCTACGCCCTGCTGGCCGTGGCCATGTACCTGTCAGCCACCATTGTCTGGCCCATCTACAAGTTTGATGACAAGCATGGAGGCAGGAGCCACAGGCCCAACAACTGTGGCTCCATGACAGGCCTCTGCATATGGGACAAGACGCTAGCCATCGCTGTGCTGACCGCTCTGAACTTCATCCTGTATCTGGCTGACCTCATCTACTCGGCCAGGCTGGTGTTTGTCACTGTGTAACCCTCGGGCTTTTGTTGTGGTTGCTGTTATTCTCACTGTTTGGGCTCCTACAGACCCCTATGCTGTATGTGTGTCAATTGTAATCTGCCATAGTTTTGTTCTTTGGACTCAATTAAAACCCAGTAGATGTTAAACAAATCTTCGAAAAGAGGACCATGATCACAATAGATCTCTGAAATTGTGTCATCATTCTGTAGTCCACTTCCTGTCCATACTGGGAACTCCAGGTCTATGGTAGTGTGCACACCACTCCTGAACTACTCCAGAAAATCATACATTTCATTTCATTTCACTCCCAGATGCTTCCCAGATGTGACAAAATCTATAGTACAGGCTTCCCCTTATAGCTAGTGGAGACCACTACTGCTCCACTGACGTTAGAGTTGACGGTCCACCACCATTAAGCTCATTGTTTCTGCCCTTTTTTATTCGCTCGAGTCATTTTTATTCATTCAACTTTCCTTGATAAGCTGTTATAAATTAGTTCAGTAGATCACTTTTATTCGGCAGGTGTCGACCACATGTGAAAAACAGCCTGGACAAACCGCTTAAGCCACTCATTTCTTGACCAGTGTGTTTTTGTTTGAATTTGATGGTTTAGCTGGTCTACAAGCATGATCAGTCTGACCAAAGTAGACAACCAGTATGACCAAGCTTGAGAAGCAAGACCAAGCTGCTCCACCAGAGCTGGTTAATGAGCTAGTTCACCTGTGAAGGGTGTGCTTTTGTCTGAATGACCAGCTTTTCAAACACCTTAACCATCAAAGACCAGTTTAGACTGTCTGAAACCAGCTACCAGCGTAAGCTGATCTTGAGCTGGATTTTTCAGTATCATTTTTTTTCCTCACAGATGTTTGTAACTTAGTTAGATCTTGTACATAGGAGAATAGTCCAGGTGGTCAGAGTTATATAACAGAGCTCCTCCGTTCATTTCTCCATACAGAGGAAACCGGTTCCTATTATGGAAGCAAGACTGACCACAGAAAAAATGACACTGTATCAGAGATCTATTACACCATCAATAATCCAGCTTTTCATAGCTGATATTGTGCTTTATTGGCTGTAAACAAACAGATTTTATTTTATTTAGTCTTTCTGAAACCATCTGAAATCATGTTTGTTGGAATATAATTAGGATTATGCTGTTAAATCAGTGTTAGGTGTGTTTTGAGCAGTTAGGAAGGTTCCAGCGTCTCCATAACTCCAACCGGGTGGTAAAGGAGGAGAGAATCTTAATGCAGAAATATTTGGAAGGAAGTAAAGCCTGGTTGATGGTCAGCGAGACGTCTGTAGTGTTATGGGGAGAGAGAGGGTGGACTGGATACCAGAAAGCTCTGTGGAGGTCAAACTCCACTTCCATCAGTATTAGAGGCCATGTTTAACAGCCTAAACCGTGCTGAACCTTTTTAACGTTGATATTAATCCACTAATCGTACGTATTTGTCACATATTTGTATCTGCCTTCGCTGCCAGTGTCTGCATTCTTTAAAAAACTGTCAGTTCCTTAAAACAATATCTGAATTAAATACAAGATATTTAGAGCTTCTATTGGAAGGGATTAGAACTGCTCAGATATCAAGAATAAATATTCAGTGTTTATCGAGTCAAATAGAGCCAGTTATTATTCATATCTAAACACCATACTAATGTTTTAACTGTGAGAGACGTCAGAAATCTCTGTCTGGTGAAAAAACACCAATTCATGTCTGAGAATGATCTCCACCAGACTGGAAAGACGTGGCTGGTAAACCCGTAGAGAAGCTGATTCATGAAGGAGACTGGAGTGGTCTCTTCATTTTCTCCAGAGCTGTGGTTTCACTTTCTAGGGATGAAGTGAAGTCAGTGAAGGGACGTTAAAAGCAGTACTGGAACTGGCCTATGACCAGTACAGACAGCGCTGTGCTGGCCGTACGTCCAGTTTCACTACGTTCGCCATGCGTGTTTGAAAAGGGCTGTTTTAGTATCGTTACTGATCGGACATGCTGTTGTGCCACCTTTCTGAAATCATACAACACCAAAGAAGCTTAAAAACGGAGTATTAACGTACTTCTAAAATTCAGGTCGAGCCGGGTCAATCCTGTGTCCATTTAGAAGCTGTCTGTGTTTTCAGTTGTGGGTTATTCCTGCCTCAGATGTGTAGGATGTTCATTAGTGGGTATCAGATCTTCAGGATTTCAGGTCACTTATACTAACGTTCTTCAGTCAGAATCTGCTCTAGAATCATGGAAATCACTGGTGTTTTACTGACCAGTGCATATAATACAGGCCTTTCCAAGATAAGAAGCACATTGAATCAATGTTCATTTCTCATCACCTAATGCACCTGAATATGATTTGATCTCCAACATCAGAACGGATTCTTTTGGATGAATCCAAACACAAAACCAACACAAATTCAGCCACTGATTATGATTGATTTATGGTAGTTGAATGAATGAATATTGAATTAGGACCAGGTGACCTATAACTATACAACATTAATTCAACCTTATGCTGTGGTTATTACTGAGACATTGAACAGTAAATGTCCATTTATTATTATTATTATTATTATTATTATTATTATTATTATTTGTGCAGCCCAACCCTTTAAATGAACATTGATTTAATGTCAGAATTTCAACAGTAAGTGATGCTTTTAGGCTGTTTTTCCATCCAAGGTTGTAAAGCAATCATAACTAAACATTTATACAACGTTCTTCGTTATTTGGGCAGTGTTTACACTGAGGTTAGGTTCTTCTCACTTATCTTTTCTCCACTTTTGAAGCTGAATTATGATGAAGTAAGTGTATATTGTGACATATATATGCATATATAAATAAAAAAAGCGGTGTTGAACCTGTTGGTGGCATTTTGAGTGTTTTGCTTTTCAATTCTGCAGAAAAATAAATAAACCATGACAAATGAAATGGTTTTAAATCTAGTCTTTATTTCTGAGGTTTCTTTTAAGAGTGTCGTAAAGTCTCTTTACAGTGGAGGTGAATGGAACCAGGCTTCAGTCGCCATGACTACAACCCACATATAGCCATTTTATTTACTATCCAAACCCACCAGTGCAGCTACACCAGTCTCCTGAGTTTATCATGGTTTATGATGGGAATCTGAACTAATACAGTGTTTAAAGGACTACTTTTTGCCTCACTACACCCTGCATATTGTAGACGTATCCCTCCACCAGGTTAATGATATGCATTCATATAAACCCGTTTTAGATCCAGAATCTTCTCAGAACTTGGGTATCAGTGATAATTCATAAGCATTAGGTGGAGCAACTTTCAGAGGTTCACACGTCTACACTGTTCTATTCTGACTTGGGGAGGATATCTAGAACACTGTTTCACACCAAATCCACTCTGAATGACTGTGAGGAGAACACAGGAGAACTGTGTGTGTGTGTGTGTGTGTGTGTGTGTGTGTGTGTGTGTGTGTGTGTGTGTATTTGGTGTAAACTGTATCAGTTACACAGTCACCTCACAGCAAACAAAGAAAAGAAATCAGTAGGTGTGTGTGTGTGTGTGTGTGTGTGTGTGTGTGTGAGATAGAGAGAGTCTGTGTCTGTCTCAGACTGTTACAGGGTGGGTGAGGAGTGGGTGGGAGGTATGCTTCACAGTGTGATCAAGGAGAGTTGGTCGTATTGTCATGGTCAGTCTCTGTGGTCTGTCAGTGTGTGTGTGTGTGTGTGTGTGTGTGTGTGTGTGTGTGTGTGTGTGTGTGTGTGTGTGAGAGAGAGAGAGAGAGAGAGAGAGAGAGAGAGGAACTCCAGCTCTGAATAAACATCACCCAAAGGAAACAAGCTCATTGTGTGTGATCTCCTACATCATGTGCTGTTCCTGCTTGGTTGTTTCTGTGTGTGTGTGTGTGTGTGTGTGTGTGTGTGTGTGTGTGTGTGTGTATGCGACTGAAAGCTTCTACTGTCAGCAGAGATACACAACATCTGCTGTGTTGGACAGTCTCAGAGACAGCCTTGTCCTGAACCAAACACTATCAAACATAAGCAAAGGACTGTGACGGTGGCGACGAACAGGAGCAGAAATCTGACCCTCTAGAAGCTCCTTCAGAGAAAGTTCTTCACAGTTCACGTTTATTCCCATATTTCATACGGAATGTGATACATGGCTTCAGTTTTTTAAGTTTGTTAGTAACTTTAAAAGGCAATGATGGTGGGCATTGAGAGGATTAAACCTGAGGTTCGCTTAGCTGGAGGGAAAGCAGCTCCTCTGTTAGCGCCATTCACGGTGTGTTTGTATCTTGTTGCTTTTAGTTTGGGGCTGCTGATACACATAATCAGTATTGATTATGAAGCTCTGTGGTGTTCTGTTAATCGTGAGCATCGTGAGCTTCAGGTTTGAGTTCTGTCCTGAGTGAGCGGCGTGATCACACTAGTCAAACGAACTGGGCTTAGGCGAGGAACCGTGCTCAAACATTAGGTTAATGTGCGCCAACCTTTATCAACATGTACTAATCCACTCTGTATGTGCCCTTTATGTTGGAATGGATGTTCAGCAATGCATCCTGCTGGACCTCCATGTGGACACAGCAACTGCATGAGCTGCATTTGTCCATCAGAGCTTCAGCCCAAAGCTCATCCTCAACAAGAACACCATCCTAGTCAATGTGGTGAAGAGGATGATTGGTGCAGCCAGAACCTACAATTTCAGTACTTCCACCAAGCAGAAGCACGTGATCAGTTGTGGAACCTGATTTAGTGAGAGGAATCAGATGTTCTCCAGGTCGTTCACGTATACGACTGGGCAGCTCTGTTCAGAGGCACTTTTGAAAGAGTGAAGAATGGCGAGGCAACCATCTGCAGGAAGGCCGTGCAGACCAAAGGAGCAAAATGAATGCTTCCCAGGAGCTCTTGATGTATTCTGGACCAGTCGTGAGCCATGAAGGTGGATCAAAGTGAAGCTTCCTGACTGCTGGCGCTGTCTGGGAATTCCGAGGTATTGCGTTGGCACATCTTCTAGCGTACCTGACAAATGATTTGTGATCTAACGTGGTAGAGCTGCTCCTTGTTTTTCAGGGGAAGAAACAGTACCATAGTTAGAGACCAATGGGTTTAAGACAAGATATCACTCAAACACAGTATGGACAAAAGTACTGGGACATCCGCGTTTTCACCATTTCTTCTGACATCAATGGTATTAAAGAGTTTATCCTGCTTTTGATAGAGTAGCTGTCTTTCTACTAGATTTTGGAAAATTGCTGTGAGAATTTGACTGCATTTGTCTACAAGAGCAAAGCTCCCAACTCATCCCAAAAGTACTGGATGGAGCTCCATCCTACCAGAGACAAAAAACACTACATATGTTAGAAATGTGTCTGTGCAGGTGCAAGCACACTCCTGGCCTGACCAACCAGAGGGCTTTGATTGCTGGTGCCAGGTACTGGGCTCTGGAACCCTGCTGGGCTGCTGCTACTGGGAGGCCAAGTGAACTGGGATGGGCATCACCGTGGTTGTCTCGTGCAAGGCTGTGACCAGGATCCTTGAGCCAAAATTCACTCAGGAGTGTCTGTTACAATCACTCTTCATAATCACTTCAGCTTAATCACATCCACCTTGTGCTTCCAGTCACTGTTTACACTTATTAACACTACCTCTCTTCCTTCTGCCTGAAGCTGAACCTCAACCTATTTGAAGGACTCATTCAAATCATATCTAACATTTGCACCAAGCAACCATAACATTAGGACCACCTCCTTGTTTCTCCTCTCTCTGTCCACTCTATCAGCTCCTCTGATCACACAGGAGCTCTCTGTGGTTCTATAATTCAGACTGTAGTTCATCTGTTTCTCTGCAGACTTTATTCTTCTCCTTTCATCCTGATCTTCAATGATCAGGACCCCACAGGACCACCACAGAGCAGCTATGATGTGGGTGGTGGGTCGTTCTCAGCACTGCAGTCACACTGACATGGTGGTGGTGTGTTAGTGTGTGTTGCTGGTACGAGTGGATCAGACACAGCAGTGCTGCTGGAGTGTTTAAATCCCTCAGTGTCATAGCCATAGCAACCACCTAGGACACCATGGAAACTCAGTAACACAAGAGCAACCACCTGTGATACGTTAGCAAATATTTAGCAACATGTTTGGAACCACCAAGCAACACCTTAGCAACCAGGTTACACCACAGCAACACTGCTGAGCTGCATAACTGCACTTATTATTGTAATTATTGACACCTTAATATAAAACATTCAATCATTCGTTCCATTTACAGCGTATGTATATTGTTTTATCATTATTTGGATGTTATTAAAATTCTTTTCAACATCAGTTAAAGCACTTTGAGCTGCATTGATCTCATCACTGTTATTAATTATGTTATTATTGTCTGTAAGATAAAAGTACCACGTGAACATATGAATAAACTATAACACTGCCGCTGTAAGATCCTGTCTTTCAGCAACTTTAAATAATTAGGCTGTTGATGCCCTCTGGTGGTGCTCTAACACAAGGGTGAATCAGAGACGGAGGGAACAGTGTAGTCCACTGGTTCTCCTCAGAGACTCCCAGCCACACTACTGGTTTGGGCTGCAGCCTGTCATAACCATCCTGCTCACATACTGGTCAAAACAGACCAGTCCATTATAAACAAGTATATAGTGTGTATTTCAATGCTGGTACACTGGGCAAAAGTATCAGACCAGTGTAAACCAGCATATGTTGTGCTCCAGTGATCGTCCTGGTTAACCAGCTAGTTTACCAGTATAGGCAGCGTTTTTGCCTGGACCAGCTTTTCAACCACCTTGACCATCAAAGGCCAGGTTAGACCATCTCAAACCAGTTACCCATAAAAGCTGGTCTGGAGCTGGATTTTTCAGTGGGGTGGTATACTGGTCACCTAGGACCGGCCCAGGATAAACCAGTATTAACCAGTTAACATGGAATTAACATCAATAAAAAGGTTTTGTGTACAGGCTGTAATCGCAGTCATGTGACTGGACCTTTGGGTCACTTCACCGTGGCCATAGAGGTGTGTGCTACCCAGAGACAGAGAGTTGTTTAAAGGAGCTGAGAGTGTGTAATGGTGGTGGGTTATTTGTGGTTCTTGGTTCCTCAGGGATGCCACGCTGCTGGGTTAGAGATCAGATCAGATGTTGTAATCAGGCGAAGGCCGTACACAGCCCATAGGAAACACACCGCCAGGATGTGGTTTCGAGGTGAACCACTAAAAACAGCCTGTGAAGAAAGATCAGCGAGTCCTCAGGGGGAAGTCCCGCTGGGGTCAGGCGAAGGGCAGGAACGAACTAGCATGGGGTCAGGGGTGGGCGATACGATTAGACATTCCTCACCGTCACCGTCCACATCTCCACAACACTGGTCAGCTGTGCGCTTCATAAACAAGGGTTTCGATGAATTCATGGCCCCCTGAAACATCTGAACAGTCAATCTTCATTGTAACTATACTGAGGGATGGAGGTGAAATAACAACACATACAACCGAACAAATGACTTTTAACTCTTAGAACCTGAGATGATGCTAATAAGGCTGAGGTGACACTCTCATTACTAAAGAACGTTTTAGGAATGTTGAGAAAATGGACACATTCGTTTCAATGCAAGGACAAAATGATGAGCGACATCAGGGGAACACATACTCATCATCAAAAGCACTCACAGGCAGCAGGCCATCTTCAGAGAGTCCTGCAACTGTCTCGATGGAGATGACCAATGAACCTGTGTGTGGAGGCACCGTGGTCAGCACTAAGATCAACGGTTTGCTGTCACGCATCCAGAAGGTCTGGTGTGATGGTGTGGGTGCAGATCACCTTTGAGCTTCATTACAGACACTTTAACAGACCAACGTTACGTTAAGGTGAGGTTCTGAAACCACTGGTTCCACCTTTTCTGAACACACACTCCAGTGCTCTATTCCAACAGGACGACGCTCGTCCACACACTGCTTTCAAGGAAAGTTGTAATTATATTTCACTGTAACATTCAAACAACCAAAACAAACTGCTGGGC
Source organism: Acestrorhynchus altus (assembly GCA_034509495.1). NCBI lineage: Eukaryota > Metazoa > Chordata > Actinopteri > Characiformes > Acestrorhynchidae > Acestrorhynchus > Acestrorhynchus altus. Next base: position 3,368,308 of record CM067524.1, read on the forward strand.
AAGTGCTACCATAACACTAGAATTCCATAGAGGAGGAAGCAGAAGGTGCTGATGGTGCTGATGGAGGGTCCAGAACTGACCTAAAACTGAATTATGCTGCTGATAATATAACATTGAGGGTCCAGGAGCAGTCTCCGGGAGTGTCTGACAGATCTGAGGGAAAGTCGTCTCCAGCAGCTGTGCTCCAGAGTGATGAGGAACGAAGTACGTGTGGGTGACGTCACCAGAACCTCCTAAATAACATTACAATAACACGAGTAAACAGGTCTGGAAAACACACGCCTTGCTGGAAGGTCACCAAGGTGTGCTTCAGCTTGTTTTGGAAACAGAACAGCATTCCCGCATGACAGACTTTCACACAAGCACTGGAGGGATTCAGATTAATTACTGTGATTTGCAGTTGAGGGAAGCATTCGAGACCAAATCAACCGTTCAGTCTTATTAGATCCAGATTTCTGAAGGCTGCTCGGGGTTCAAGGGGGGGACTCGGGTTTTGGCTCGCGGCTTTAGCTGCAGCCACTGTGTGCAGCAGTCAAACTGCACAGTCCAAACGGATCTGCTGTGCTGTAAAATACACTATATGGGCAAAAGTGTTGGGACATTTGATGTCTCTGAAGGCAAGGGTACTAAGAGTTTATCCTGCTTCTGTTGGAGTAACTGTCTTCACTATCCAGGGAACACTTTCTACTAGATTCTGGAGCATTGCTGTGAGGACCTGATGGTATTCAGCAGAGCATTGGTAAGGTCGGGATGTTGGATGATCACCACCCCACCTCATCCCCAACTCAACCCTCTCAAAAGTGCTGTATGGAGCTCCATCATTCCGGAGAACACGGCTTCATAACCCTCTAGTCCACGCCTGACATGTTTATATGTCCTATTCTATTGGCAGTATCTGAATACATTCATTAGAAGGGGAATCCATAAACATTTGGACATATAATGTACGATCTTACATTACATTTACATATATATGTACGTTTGCAGCATTTGGCAGAACCTCCAGAGCGACTTACAGAAGTGCTTCACTCCTGAACTCGTTTATAGAGACTAGAATCCAGAATTTCCTCAAGCTTAGATGCAGCCAAACACTAATGTCAGGTTGGACCTCAATACCAACAAGATTCAGTAGAATTATAATCCTTTAATGAGTTAGATGCTCTGAAAGAGATGGTCTGTGTTCGGACCCCCAGAGGAAGATCGCTCCTCCACTTTGGTTCCAGAAGAGAAACGAGTCTGGATGCTTGTCTTCCCGCATCTGGAGGGATGGTTGGTCAAGCCGAGCTGTGACCGATACTCCAGGGGCTCTTTGTACAGAGTGAGTTTAGAATTGGTGTCATATTAGTGTAATAGTGTCATTTAAATGCACGTCCTCACACATTTCATTCACAAGTATTCGCTGAAGAGTTGGACTCTGAAGTAGGCTTTCCTTATCTAGTTTCACCACCAGGGGGCGCTGTCTGCCTCTCTAATGCATCAGCGAAGAGTAAAAATGAACTGGGATCAATAAAAATGATTATTAACAGCCGTATAAAGTAAACTAATGGAGATATAAAGGCGATCGGGGCCTAATATTGCAATGATAATTTATTTTGGCAAACAGATTAAAAACATTAGTTCAAATATGCAGTCATGATGAAGTAACAGTAATCTATAAACATACTTACAGCTGTACCCCTGCATTCGGCCAACGCCGCAGCGCTGCATATTGCCTACTCTCAGCAATATACCATAAACAAATATCATTTCGTACATAAGGAGTGATATGACATTAATAATGCTCTTATTATGGCAGGTTTATGAAAGGGTGGGACGCAGTCATCCAGGCCTGCTGTCCGTGTGTGGGCCCATGTGAAAAGCCCTTATGTCCTCGCCAATGAATTCGTTCACTGTAAAGAGAGAGAACAGAGACCACGATCATCAAAAACAGTGCATTTTAGGGACAATATTTTACATGTGGGACTGTATTATATACATATTTTATTGTGTTATTCTGGTACGAGTGGATCAGACGCAGCAGTGCTGCTGGAGTGTTTAAACCTCTGTGTCACTGCTGGACCGAGAACAGTCCACCGACCAGAAATGTCCAGCTGACAGCGTCCTGTGGGCAGCGTCCTGTGAGCACTGATGAAGGACTAGAGGACGACCAACACAAACTGTGCAGAAACAGATGAGCTTCTGTCTCCGACTTTACATCTACAAGGTGGAGACACTCGGTAGGAGTGTCTCATAGAGTGGACAGTGAGTGGACACAGGGTTTAAACACTCCAGCAGCACTGCTGTGTCTGATCCACTCGTACCAGCCCAAGAAGAGAGGAGGCCGAAGTGATGCCCCCATCATGCCAGCCTGTGGGGACAGTGCTCTGAGCTGGGGTCACTGCAGTAGGTCAGGTCGAGGATCAGCAACGTTATGAGCCAAAAGAATAAGGTGAGCTGACCACCTGTATATACGGAGCGGATTTCTCTTCCCTGATGGGACGGGCATATTCCAAGATGAAAGAGCGGTTCAGGGAGGAGGAGACATCTACCCACCTTCTTCTAGAGTGATGCTGTGCATTGGCGGAGCTCCACTGAAACCAAGTTGCCCCTCCTGCCCCTCCCTTTCCTCTGGGAGGGGGGTGTGGTGCTCCCAGGCATCATAAGAAGGGTAAGGCGAGACCTCCTGAGGGTAGGGGGGACAATGGGGATAAGGTGAATGGGGAAGGGGGGGTAGTGGGGACGTGGATATTGGGCTGCTGGCGGGGAACGGACTCAGGGAAGAGGAGTGAGAAGGGGAAGGGGAGGAGGACAGGTAGGGAGAGTCCAGCCAGGGGGAGGGTGATGGTGGGGCAGGTGAGCAGGGCCGCGGTACCACCCGCGGGGGGTATAGAGGGGGCAAAAGCTCAGTGAAGCCCAGTTCCAAGCTCTCAAAGCTGGGGTTTCTCTCGTTTAGAGCTCCATGGCCTCTGGAGCTGTCCTCTGGAGCTTCAGGTTTGGGACAGAAATCATCCTGGTACCCCTGGTGGGGGTAGGAAAACTCGCTGGGGTATGGGGGCAGCTGGAAGGAGGCAACTCTGTCATCACCTAGAGAATGGTCCCTCGTGGGGCAAAGAGTAACCCCTTCCAAGGGTAAGAGAGAGGGTCGGGACAACAGTGGGTCCTCCTCCTTAAACATGACTGAGAGTAGAGGACAAACAGATGGAGAGAGAAAGAGAGGGAGAGAGAGGGGGGGGCATTTTAGTATTAAATATAGGACAATCCTGCTGTAGCTTGAATGAGTGTGTCTTAACTGCTGCAAGCTCTGTGGGTGGGGCTACACTTCTGTAGGCTGAATGGGTGGGGCTTAACTTCTGTAGGCTAAATTGAATGGACTAAATCATGGAAAAGCAGGACAAAACAGCTGCAAACTAAATGGGTGGGGCTAAACTGGTGTAAGATGAATGGGTGGGGCTAAACTGGTGTAAGATGAATGGGTGGGGCTAAACTGGTGTTGGCTGCCTGAAAGGTCATAAGGAAATGTATGCGTTTGTGACACCACAAGCAGTTTTAATATATACACAGTAAACAGTACACGATAATATAGGTTGTGTATGCTGTGTGTGTGTGTGTGTGTGTGTATCACTCACTGGGCAGGTATTTAAAGCAGTGTGTGCTGCTCCTCTTGCGTTTGCCGTTGGAGACGTACAGGCAGACGGAGAGGGGTTGACTCACAGACAGATCAGTGTAGGCTGGAACTTGCACACACAACACACACTAACACACACAACACACACATTATTTACATGCACTGCATGGGCATACACACTCATACACACTCACACACACTGATACATATACATGAACATGTTATTTAAACATGAGGACCACACACAGAAAAATACACTCATAAACAGTGTGGTCTGTGTGTGTGTGTGTGTGTGTGTGTGTGTGTGTGTGTGTGTGTGTGTGTGTGTGTGTATATACCTCGGTGCTTTTTTCTCGGTCTACATGTGCCTCCTCCTCCCACTGCAGTTTACCATCTACAGAACATCACAAACACAACTTCAACAGCCAATCAAAAGTCAGAGAATTTTGAGTGAAATATTTGTACACTTTAGTCAGCACAGGCCTCAGGCCTCCCCTGATGGTACTGACCGGAGCCTCTCTCCATAAACACCACTTTAGAGGCAGGCAGGAAGTTGGTCCCGCCCACCAGAAGCTCCTCCCCTCCCTCCACAGAGCAGGATGACAGGCTGATGGACTCTACCACAGGCAACTCCTGAGCAGAACGCTGGGCTGGACACAGGAAGGGCATTAGTGAGACACAACAGAGACCATAGCTCCTCCTCAGTGTATATCACAATACCTACATTTAGAGTGATTAATATTCACCCTAATGAGAGACTGTAGCTCCTCCCCCTCAGTGTATATCACAATACCTACATTTAGATTTATTAATATTCACCCTAATGAGAGAGTGTAGCTCCTCCCCCTCAGTGTATATCACAATACCTACATTTAGAGTTATTAATATTCAACCCTAATGAGAGGCTGTAGCTCCTCCCCCTCAGTGTATATCACAATACCTACATTTAGAGTTATTAATATTCACCCTAATGAGAGACCGTAGCTCCTCCCCCTGAGTGTATATCACAATACCTACATTTAGAGTTATTAATATTCACCCTAATGAGACTGTAGCTCCTCCTCCTCAGCGTATATCACAATACCTACATTTAGAGTTATTAATATTCACCCTAATGAGAGACTGTAGCTCCTCCCCCTCAGTGTATATCACAATACCTACATTTAGAGTTATTAATATTCACCCTAATGAGAGACCAGGTTTAGGAGAGACTGCTGATTGGCTGTACTTACAGCACTCTATGGGCAGAGAGGACACCTGTAGTGCTAAAACCCTCCCAGGAGGGGCAAGGGGCGGGGCCAGAGGCAGATGCGTGCGAAAAACCAAGCGCACACGCGTGTTCTTCCTCCCGACGTCTGTCTCTCCTTTCCTCAATTCAATATCGGAATTCCTCAGCTTCAGGATCCCCGCGCAGTCGATCCTGGAAAAAGATCACGCCTAGATCAGTTCGGTTCAGTGACATGGGTTCTGACACCGTATGATGGTTATCTAGAACATTAGGGATGTGCAATGACTGTTGACCATTCTGTCATTGTTTCACCTCAACAGTACAACATCTGATGCTTCTTGGATTCCAGCTTATTACACTATGTGGACAAAAGTATTGGGACGCCTGTTCATTCATTGTATCTTCTGAAATCAAGGGCAATAAGGACATCCAGATGTGCCCCGTCTCAAACCCTTCCAACTGCTGGCATTTTTTTCGAACACTTCTCCCAGGAATACACTCGTAAAGGAGGCTCCAATACAATAGGACCTTATCCAGTCAGTCAGCTACAGCGATGAGCCCGTCCTTGCTTATGTCACATACAGACGAGTGTGAAACTGGAATCATTCAAATCATGGTTTCCTGTCGGCCGATTCCTCCTGGGTGCAGCAGTTTTTGACGAGTGTATAAATGGCTAAACGTGTTCAGTAATAAAACAACATCGGTAGCAATCACAACGCCTGAATTCTGTCCACATACTTTTGCCCATAAACTGAAAAAGGCTGAAATCCTCCCTAACGTTGTAAATGTGAGTGTGTGCTCCTCACAGTGCAGTCATGTTGTTCTCAGGGTTCAGAGGGATGTCCAGCAGTTTGGTGCCAGCCTGCATGCTCTCCTGACTCGCCGTCCCCACCATCTTCCCTGTCACCCTGAGAATGAAGCGTCCAGTTAGTCCTGATCACCTCAAGCTGAGGTGCAGATCATGAAAAGACAAAGTGAAATCAAGCCAAAGTCAGAAAATAACATCAAATGAAGTACAGTGCTCTCTGAAAAAGGGGGCGTGACATGAAGGAAAATGGGCTGCGTGGGCAGGTTGCCAGAAGATCTGTGTCCAGTTTCAAAATCTAAACTATAACTGGACTGGGATTAAACAGCCGATCCATAGAAACGTGTCGAGGAACATCTGTCCTCTACATTAAAACAGATGTACGGATGCATGGACGTGTTCATTGTGTCCTGCAGATCTCAGTGAAGATGTGAAAAGAGTGCAGAGATGGTAGATCTTCCAGAAGGTGGTACCTGTGTATCTGATAGAAGGGATGGGGTCGGATTGACCTGTCATCAGCGGTTCCCACAAACACCTGTAAAGAGAGAGGCTGGCGCTCGGTGTATCCCACCAGCTGCAGGGACGAAAACACACCCGGAGAAAACAGCATTAGACGACAAACCTGAGACACACACTAAATTAATCTGACTAATATTCATTTAATTACAATCAACAAAAATCTGCTTCACACTGAAATTATTACCAGTTCACGTCTCTGAACTGGTGTGAACTGGTGTGAACTGGTGTGACCACAGTAAAGAGTGAACACAGTTCCTTCATAACTGTTCTAGTGTAAATCCCAATCTTCATCTTAATATTACATTATTATTATTATTAATACCATTATTATCATCATCATCATCATTATTATTATTAATAATATCATTATTAATATCATTATTATTATCATCATCATCATTATTATTATTAATAATATCATTATTAATATCATTATTATTATCATCATTATTATTATTATTATTATTATCATTATTATTATCATCATCATCATTATTATTAATAATATCATTATTATTATCATCATCATCATTATTATTAATATCATTATTAATATCATTATTATTATCATCATCATCATTATTATTATTATTATCATTATTATTATCATCATCATCATCATTATTATTATCATTATTAATATCATTATTATCATCATAATCATTATTATCATCATTATTATTATCATTATTATTATTACTATCATTATTAATATCATTATTACTATTAATATCATTATTATAATCGTTATTATTATTTACTATTATTATTATTAATAATATCATTATTATTATCGTTATCATTATTATTGTTATCATTATAATAGTAATAATAATTATTATTATTATTATCACCACCATCATTATTATCATCATCATCATCATCATCATCATTATTATTATTATTAATATCATTATTATTATCATCATCATCATTATTAATATCATTATTATTATTATTATCATTATTATTGTTATTATTATTTATTATTATCATTATTATTATGAACACACCTGTATAAATAGTGAGGTGTTAGGTTGTGAGGTGTATATTGTGAGTGAGGTTGAACAACGTCCAGTGTTGTCATGGTAAGGAGACAGGAATGATCTATGTTCGAGCGAGGCCTGACAGCGTGGTCATTATCCTGCTGAATATCCCATCATCGTCAGGGTACAGGAAGTCTACGGAACTGTCACCAAGCAGTGAAACACAGGTGGCACCAGTCAAAACATGCTTAGGTGGACCAGTACACTGAACAGTGTCTTGTTGATAACTGGGGTTCATGGTTTCATAGTGACTGCACCACACACAAACCCAACCATCAGCCCAAAACAAATGGTACCATGAGTCATGTTGCCAGTCCTCTAGGATCCAGTTAGCAACCTTCTGAGTCCAGGTGAGCAGCTGTATCTGCTGTTGTGGTCTTCTGCTCCCGTATCCCATGAAAACACTGAACTCGTCTGTTCACAGGGACAATTCTATCCAGATGCTGCCGGTCACCTTCAATAAGCACCCAAGGGTGGTCACTGTGCTGTCCACTGTGGGTGGTAATTCCTTCTATGATGTTTTTCCGGTACTCAAGTGACACTTTGGACTGAGGAATGTTAAACGGCCCAACAACTTCGGAGATGGAATGTCCCAACCATCATGCACGCTGGCCAGTGTTCAAGATAGCACCTCAAAACTTATACAGGTGTGGACGTTCCCAAGCTGTCCCCGGAGCTAACACCCCTCATAATCATAATCACATGACTGAATGGGACATGTTATGGATAACATCAGTGTTCAGTCAGTGGATCGTCTCTCGTTCAAAAAGCTTGTGGATGGGCAATCTGACCTTCACGACAGGATGTCCTCCTGGCGATGCCTTCACAGCACCTCGGCTTCCTTCCGTTTCATAGTGGGCGCGATGATGTGGCCGCGGCTGTACCTCGATCCGCAGCTCATACTGGTCAAACTGGCATGGCAGGGGCCAGTCCAGAGGAGGCAGTGCATTAGACCTGAGCGACAGCAGAAAAACGAGAGAACGGAGATCAGTCTGATGTCACCAACGATTCAACTATTAAATTAATTGCCAAATAATTCGCTCTGCAATTTTATTCGATTAAGTCAATGTGTAATTGCACCCCTACAGGCAGAGCTGGGTATTTCAGGTCCAGCAAGTCAACTCCAACCCAAGATCATCACCTTCCAGTCCTGGCTTCTCTGACCCTCTCAGATCTGACTGCAATGGCAACGTTTAGATTCTTCACGACAAAATCAACGGTTACATCTCGAATCCAAATTAAACGGTTCTCCACCTTCTCCACCTTCACCCCTCGCCCCAATCTCGTCTTCCTGCCGAAGACTGAAACATCTGCAAGTCTTCTGATCATTCAGCCAAGGTAAGGCATCCCACACACATACTCCACCTCGGCTAACCTTTAAATCGGAACCACAGAATTGGTAACTACAGCTCATCCCACGATCCACTCTCTGGACTCTGCTCGGACCACACAATCTCAAGTAAATGTTCTGACCTCAGTGACCAACTCAGCTGCAAATCAGGAGGAGATGTATTGCTACTAACAAACTCCTCACCTGATCCAGCAACCATTTCCCTCCTTTGAGTTCAGCTCAAAACTACAGAACGAGCTTCTCATCTGAAGAAGAACAACCTCGTTGATGAAAACCAGTCCAGATACAAGCCAGTCAGTCACAGGAGCTCTACACAACGATCTGGAGAATCCTCTGACTTCAGACCTTCCTCTACCTGCTGAAGCGCTCTGACAGTGGGAGACACCGGATACCTTCTAACTAGGACACTGGCAGCACCACTCTCTCTGTGATCAATCCTTCTGGAGTTCCCCAGGGCTCAGTTTTGGGTCCAATTCGGTTCTCCTGTTAAACAAAATCTCACACGGATGTTCTTACCAAAGCTATGGAAATTACACCTGACTACACTCTCTAACACTTACCTCCAAAATGAAAGAAGACACACTGTATGGCCAAAAGAATTGGGACACCTGCTTATTTCACAAGGTAGTAAAAAGAGTTTATCCTGCTTATGTTGAATTAATTTTCAGGGGGAGACTTTCTTCTTGATTCTGGACCACTGCTGTGAGGACTTCAGTGGGTTCACTGACAAAAGCATTGGATGTTGGATGATGACCACCCCACCTCATCCCTGACTCCCCAACTCATCCCTCTCAAAAGTACTGTACAGAGCTCCATCATTCTACTCTACTCTCTACTCCAGAGTCCTATTCTATTGGCAGTACTTCTCTACAGGGACTAGACAAGCTGTGTGTGCATTTGCACCTCATTGTCAGCAAAGAGTGCAACTTGTTATTAGCCAAAACCTTTTACACATATGGTTGATGGTTGACTCTTCACTCTAAACGAGCTGGTGAACCTGCTCTCTATGCATTATTTGTTTTTGGTCAAGCTTGTTTGTGCTGGTCATACTGGTTCACCAATTTGGTTGTGCTGGTCATACTGGTTGTCTAGCTTGGTCAGGCTGATCATGTTTGTAGATCACCTATGCCATCAATCTCAAATGAAAAAAGCCCTACGTTGGTAAAGACCTAATCTAGTAAACCAGTTTAACCATCTCAACCAGCTTCAGACTCTCGAGAGTCCGTCACTCAGCCCAGTATGGTGAGTATCGGTGAATAATGACACTGAGCTCCACAGTGCAGAACATTACAGAAGCACTATATGATCACGCATTAATGGCCTCGTTCGGAACTGGCCCCGTGAACCCTGACCGGACGTCCTGCTCTCCGATCCCCAGGGTATCTCATTCACACACGTTCCACCAATGATAAGGACGATGTGTTTAGAACATTATAATACAGACAATGTAAAATACAGTATGTACCTGAAGATTGGGCTGTGTGCGCTGGCACGAGTTCTGCCCCAGCCCAGGGCAGGGGGTACAGACAGGTAGTCCATGCCCAGAGCTGGGGGGTCCCGCCTCAGTTGCACAGACTCTGAGATGGGGCAGGTGGTGTTAGAGGCAGGAGGCTGCTCCAAATCCACATCTCTGGAGGAAACCTGCGTTCAAAACCACACACATACAGGATGGTCAATATAAATCACTAACACACTGGAGAACATTCAGGACTATGTCCTTCTTAATGCAGATGTTCTTCAAATATCAGCTCTCATTCACAGTTGTCCCAAACTTAAACCTGAACTGACCAGTGATGTCTGATTCAGGCAGGTTTGATTGGATCGGGTATCGGCTATTTTGATCCAAATCCACTCCCTATTCTTAGTTTTAACCATGCTGTTCATAGCGCCATCTGGTGTCATCAAGATGCCAATAACTGACGTTCTCTCAGCAATGGCAGATCATCAGGAGTCTAATTCATCCTGATCACCGTTATCTTCCTTCCCAACCGGACTGCAATCCCACACGTCCTTCTGGGAGAAACTGATTGTGCAACTATTTTTGATGATGAGTTTGTTTATAATTATGTTTATGATTAATTATAATAAGATTCTTTAATTGAATGAGTTTCTTTTACCAAAATTAGAAAGAAACCCTGAACTCTGGGAACAGCTGTGAGGGCTTTTTTGTTTGTTCATATGTGTCTTATTGTTTTAAAAACAAACAGCATTTTCACAAAACCAGCCCAAACCATTTGGACATGGGACGGATAAGCTGGGATTGGGAGACACGTCTTCTTGTTTTTATTTGATGGGTTATTAACACAATTTGATTATGTTTCTACAACTGAAGATTATTTTGAACAATGGTTTCCAACCCTGGACCTTGAGGAACACGTTACCACCTCCAGCCCACCTGCTCTAAAGACGTCTTCCTGGCCTTCTGGGGGATGCTGAGCTCACAGCTGCTGGCTGGACCCTGAGACTGGCCAGCATTTTCTCCCGCCTCAGAGAGGGCAGAATTGTCCTCTGAGTAACTGCCCCTCCGGGAAGTGCTGGGTGAAGCCAGGGGAGAGTTCCTCCTCTTCTTGCCCCCGGGTGAGGTGGGCCGGGACGAAGGTGAGAGGCAGAAGTGGGTGGTTGCTTCATTAAGCTCCTCGTCCTCCACCAGCAGCGAATCACAGCTAGAGGCGGGGCTCAGCCAGCCGCGGGAAGAAGGGCTAGAGGCGGGGCTTGGGCTGAGTGACCCTGCACCCATCCCACCGTCCCGATAGCAGAAGGGGTCAAGCAGGGGTAGATAGAGACGTTCCCGTTCCCAGCCCCCTCCACTGTCCCAGTAAGTGCCCCCAGGAGGGGCGGAGTCATCCTCGGGGGAGATAGTGGTGATCTGGATGCTCGGACACTCCAGGACTCTAGACTCGGATACCTGAGACAGAGGGGGGAGACGTTTTGTCATCGTTAAATGAGTTACTGCTAGAAGACAGTGTTACATGTGTTTCATTATATGTCCAAAAGTTTGTGGACAGTCCTTCTCTTTAGTGAATAAATTGCATTAATGTGCACCAACTGCTGATCCCAGGTCACCAAATATGCACACATCTGGTGTCCCCGCATAGACCTACAGTGACCTTTAGAATGGGACACTACAGAAGGTCATATTCCTCGTGCCTCTTTGTGGTACCTGTCTGTCTTTTATTTTGTTCTCACCCTGGACATACCTGTACGGATCGTGCTGGTAGGCTCTCGTACGTCCCGCTGAACTCCCTCACTAGCGCCCTCCTGGGTGGAGGGGAGTGCATCCCTGCCCGGTGTGTGGCTGACGGAGGAGACGAGGGGATACCTATCGGCTGGCTGGAGTGTGTGGAGCTCAGGTGTGTATCGGGGACTGGAGGAAGATGGACATAAGAGGGTCAAATAAGAGGGTCAATATCACAAAGCTAGACCAATCAAAATGTTCAGTATGGATTTTACCCTGATCAGCCATAACATTATGACCTCCTTCTTTTTACACTTTGTATACATTTTAGTGTGTGTGCAGTGATGGTGAGTGTGCTGTGATACTGTATGTAATGTGATAGTGTATCTGCAGTGATGGTGTATCTGCAGTGATGGTGAGTGTGCTGTGGTGGTGTGTGATGTGATGGTGTATCTGCAGTGATGGTGAGTGTGCTGTGGTGGTGTGTGATGTGATGGTGTATCTGCAGTGATGGTGAGTGTGCTGTGTATGAGTGAGTGTATGACTGTGTGTGTGTGTGTGTGTGTGTGTGTGTGTGTATGTGTGTGTGTGTGTGTGTGTGTGTGTGTGTGTGTGTGTGTGTGCGTGTGTTAGGATGGAAAGCTGGACTATGATGCCAGTGCAGAGGGGATGGGTGTGTGCAGGAGTGTGTGCCATGAGGAGAGGAAAGAGGGCAGAGAAAGAGCTTGTGGGTGTGTGTGTGTGTGTGTGTATGTGTGTGTGTGTGTTTGTGTGTGTGTGTGTGTGTTTGTGTGTGTGTGCATTCTCAGTAAACAGAGACTAAGGGTTCAGTCCAGATGGCAACTGTTAACGCTACTCACACGCACAGCTGATTAAAACCACATTGTGCTGTACTCTTCCCTCACACACACACACACACACACACACACACACACACACACACACACACACACACACACACCAGTGTGTATTCCTCACTTTATGGGGTATTTCCGTTGACTCCTGTATTACTGAAACAGTGTCCTGCTAACCTTAACCAGACTCACATTCAAAGAGAAGCTGTAATTTTTTGCAGACCAATCAAACGCTCCCGCCACATCTTCATGGGGATGTCTCGTCCCCACAGGGAGATAAACAAGTACACACACACCGTTCCCTAACTTCACTAACACACCAGAAGTCACGTGATATCAGTATGTAAATTGACTATGAAAGGGCGTCACCTCAGGGGACGGCTTGGGAACGCCCACACTTGTTTAAGTTGTGAGTTGTTATCTTGTGAGTGAGGCTGAACACTGGCCAGTGTGCTCACGTCAAGGAGACGGGAACAATCGAGCGAGTCGTGATAGTGGGTGTAGATGGATGAGACTTTCCATTGCCGAAGATGTGCAGGCGTTTAGTATTCCTCAATCCACAGCATCACATGTTAACTGGGAAGACAGTTTTAGAAGGCATTACCGCCCACAGTGGACAGCACAGTGGCAGCCCACGGGTGCTTAAGGATGATGACCGGCAGAGTCTGGTTAGAATTGTGTACAAACAGACGGGCAACTCAGGCAGAAATCACATCCACATTCAATACAGGACCTCCACACACATATCCCACAGTTCAGTGCAGAATTCTTTAGCTTTCATAGAACATGTGAGTATAAGACCCTCTGTTAATACCACCATGCTGGACACAGCACCTCCCCTGGACTCATGAAGAACTTTCCACAATTCTCGTCACATCAATTCTAGGCAACTTGTGCCAAAAGCAAGGTGCGTTATCCTGCTGAATATCCCATCATTGTGTGGGTCAATAAAGTCCATGAACGGCTGCAAATGGGTAGCCGTGAGAATACAGCCCACAGATTCCAGACACCACCGATCTCCATCATTAAGCATTCATAGGCTGAATGGGTGGAGAGACTAACGCTATTCTATCCAGGTAGATGTTCCTTGTTTGGGTTTATTCTAATGTTATATACAATTCATTACAGGTGGACACTGATCTGACATTATACTTATTTGCATTTACATAATGTTATATAGAGTTAATTACAGGTAGACACGGTCACTGACTGTTGCCTTTATGTTTATTTGGGTTTATTCTGATGTTATATAGAGTTAATTACAGGGAGACGCTCTCACTGACGCTGACTTTACATTTATTTGTGTTTATTCTAATGTTATATAGAGTTAATTACAGGTAGACGCTCTCACTGACGCTGACTTTACGTTTATTTGGGTTTTATTCTAATGTTATATGAGTTAATTACAAGGAAGAGCGTTTCTCACTGGCCTTTGACTTTCGTTTATTTGGGTTTATTCTAATGTTATATAGAGTTAATTACAGGTAAGCATTTCTCACTGGCCCCATTGACTTCTGCGTTTATTTGTGTTTATTCTAATGTTATATAAGTTAATTGGGTAGGCGGCACTCACTGGCCGCTGACTTTACGTTTATTCTAGTGTTATATAGAGTTAATTACAGGTAGACGCTCTCACTGACACTGACTTTACGTTTATTTGGTTTATTCTGATGTTATATAGAGTTAATTACAGGTAGACGCTCTCACTGACGCTGACTTTATGTTTATTTGTGTTTATTTTAATGTTATATAGAGTTAATTACAGATTACAGAGTTTGTTTTAAAGTTTTAATAAGAAAAAAAATATTTACACACACACACACACACACACACATATATATATATATATAAATATATATATATATATATATACTATATATATATATATATATATATATATACATATATATATATATTGTCATTAAATACCAGCTAAATGTCCCTTAGACAATCCATTCAGTCTTGAAAATAACTAAACACACACACACACACACACACAAGAGCCAAGTTAAGATATGGAGTGTGAGCTCCAGCCCCGGTCGCGGTCGTGCCCGCTGTCCTGGCCGCTCAGAGCGCTCTGACCCCCGGCTCCCCGCTTACCTGCGCCCGCGGCCTCCTGCGGATCCTCCTCGAACACCAGCTTAAAGTCGAACTCTGCCTCCTCCCAGCCGGGGCCCGGGGCCGACCCCATCCTCCGA
>CM067524.1:3385587-3410587 GCA_034509495.1 Acestrorhynchus altus
AGCTCCTCTACTAAAGCTATCACTGGCTTTTCACACACACACAGACACACACACACACACACACACACACACACACACACACACACACACACACACACACACACACACACACACTCCTCCCAGCAGACCCCCAGCTGCTGCACTCCTCACATTTTGCCACCAGAACGTTTGGGTTTGTTGGTTCTGAGCTGAGTTTGTTGTTTAGGATTCTGTTCGCTGAGGCGGAGAAGTCCGGGTTGGAGGCGTTATGGGAAGAGAACACTCACGCGAAAACTTATGATTAAGAGGAATGATGGAAGGCCTTAGGTGGTCTTCCACGTGGGGTTTCATTTGTTTAGTGAGCCAGGAAGTGTAATTACAGACACACTAACATTTTACTGCATTCACTCTTATCACTATTTTTCTTTCTATGTCCAAAATGATAGCCTTGTACACTACATAGTACACTACATAGTGCACTCCTGTTCTACACTGTGGTTCCTGTTCTACACTGTCGTTCCTGTTCTACACTGTGGTGTGCTGGGGGGCAGTATATCCAAGAAGGACACACACAGGCTGGACAAATTGATCAGGCAGGCTGGCTCTGTGGGGTTCACTAAGCTGGACTCTGGTGTAGGTGGCAGAGAAGAGGACTCTGAAGAAGCTACTGGACATTATGGACAATGCCAGTCCTCCTCTACACACTGTCATCAGCCACCAGAGGGAGCCTGTTCAGTGAGAGACTGTCCTTCCCAAGTGCAGGACCAACAGAACTTTAACTCTTTTGTCACGCCCATCAGACTATACTGCCTCCTCTGGGGGGGAGGAGTGATAACAGGAGGATGGAGGACGGGAAAGGGTAGGAACCAAACAGTAACTCACAACCTGACCATCACAACACACCTGGACTTGGTGCAATATAACAGATTCAAAAATTATTCTTTTATTTGTGTATTTATTATGTATTTATTATGTATAATATTATTATGTATTTATTATGTATTTATTATGTATTATATTGTATTTTAATGTATTTATTATGTATTTATTATGTATTTACTATGTATTTATTATGTATTTATTATGTATTTACTATGTGTTTATTATGTATTTATTATGTATTTATATGTATTTATTATGTATTTATTATGTATTTACTATGTATTTATTATGTATTTACTATGTATTTATTATGTATTTACTATGTATTTACTATGTATTTATTATGTATTTATTATGTATTTACTATGTATTTATTATGTACTATACAGTACATAATAAATACACTTCCTTTAGTAGGGTACTATTTATTATGGTAGCACGGTGTGGACATGTCTTCACTCTGTGTTTCGTGTTTGTGCAGAACCCTGTACACATTAGAGCTCTGTATGGACTGCGTCCCGATCCCTGTTCCCTACAGTGGAGCTGTGTATGGAACCCTGTATTGTATATATCACAGAGTTTACACTGTTGATCCAGACTGTGCACTCTGTAGTGATCAGGCTCACAACGGTGACGTTTGTCTGGATCTGTTTTTTGGATGAACGCTGCCATCGTGTGGCTGATGGACGGGTTCAGTTCCCACACACACACACACACACACACACACACACACACACACACACACACACACACACACAGATCTGATTGGCTGATCCTCATCAAAACAATACTCAGGTTCTCTGGTCAGTATTGGCCAATTCTGATTTATAAGGTTCTCAGATTGGATCAGTATCAACAGATACCCAGTATGAAAGAGATTGAATCTAATCAGTATCAGGTAATACTCTGAACAAACCCGGGGATTCAAATATCTGGACGTTCCTAAGAGTATTAAATATTACTATAATTATTATAATTCCTTTTTAATTATTTGATGTAAATATTGAGTCAGTTTATACCTTTGGAGGAAATCCAGCTACTTTGTGTCTGTAAATATTTATCAGAACAAAGAGAAATAAACAGAAATATGAATCAGAGCTCTGAGCTCATCTTTCACTGCCTGTAAACGATTAAGCCCCTGAAGCAGCCATGAAGACATCGGTGTGTGTGTGTGTGTGTGTGTGTGTGTGTGTGTGTGCACGATTTAACAATTCCTAATATTCACTGTACTACACATTAGTTATTGCTCCATAATTCCATTCAGTGGAGTCACACACACACACACACACACACACACACACACACACACACACACTGCACAGTGTATCTAACACACCCTTATTCCAGACCTACACAAGCAGACACTTGCTTGAGGAACTAATACACCTCTCTGGAATGTTCTGTAAAGAGTGAGCTGATCTAAAATTCCTCTCTCACAGATACTGATCAGATGACCACCTCCTTGTTTCTACACACACTGTCCACTGTATCAGCTCCTCTGACCACACAGGAGCACTTTAAAGTTCTGTGTCTGATCTACACTGAGGGGTTTAAACACTCCAGCAGCACTGCTGTGTCTGACCCACTCGGACCAGCAACACACACTAACACACCACCACCATGTCAGTGTGACTGCAGTGCTGAGAACGACCCACCACCCACATCATATCTGCTCTGTGGTGGTCCTGTGGGGTCCTGATCATTTAAGATCAGATTGAAAGGAGGAGAACATACAACTACAGAATCTAAAAGTATCATGCATTACTGATCTGAGGTGAGTTCCATAATGCAAGAAACGTTCTGTATAGTTCCCAAAACCGGTTCTGTTGATAGTGGAACCCATCTTGGTGCTAAATAAAACCAATTTCTTTTGTAAAATGAGGAGAATCAAGGCTTTCTTCAGTTTTGAAGAACCATTTAACTGGACAAAGAGGAACTGTGAGCTGTTAGAGTTTAATACAGAACCTTTGCTTTTACCAAAGTTCCTCAAACAACCTCCTTTTGAAAGTGTATAAATATCAATAAACACAATATCTGCTTTTCACTGTAGAAGAAAAGTTGATGAGAGAAATGTTTTGAACTGGGGAGGATGGAGGAGGAGAAGGAGGAGGAGGAGGAGGAGAGTTCTGACGTCTCTCTCCCTCTCAGCATGCTGCAGCCTGTGTGGAGTAGTAAAACCTTCCACTTTATAAGAAGAGAGTAAATCCTGATCTCAGAGGAGCAGTACAGTCTGAGATGAGAGGTTTATTAACAGGAGAAAGAAAACAGAGAATAAGCAAAGAAAAAATGGCAAGCAGAAGGTAAACTGAGAGTAGGAGAAAGACCAAAAGTTCATCCTATACCTTCATACCACGTCCTTTGGGAATTCTCAATTAGACTTCTGCTTTTTCCACATTCCCGCCACTATCTCACTGGTGAGTAACTGTTGTTTATCAATCCTCTCACACTTCATTCTGTCCATCCTTTCATTCCCAACACTTCTCCTGATCTTACCTATCAAGCATTCAAACCTACCCTCTAAACTAACCCTTAATCATCAATCCTCTAAACTAACCTTCCTCATCAATCCTCTAAACTAACCCTTCATCATCAATCCTCTAAACTAACCCTTCATCATCAATCCTCTAAACTAACTCTTCATCATCAATCCTCTAAACTAACTCTTCATCATCAATCCTCTAAACTAACCCTTAATAATCAATCCTCTAAACTAACCATTAATAATCAATCCTCTAAACTAACCCTTCATCATCAATCCTCTAAACTAACCTTCATCATCAATCCTCTAAACTAACCCTTCATCATCAATCCTCTAAACTAACTCTTCATCATCAATCCTCTAAACTAACTCTTCATCATCAATCCTCTAAACTAACTCTTCATCATCAATCCTCTAAACTAACTCTTCATCAATCCTCTAAACTAACTCTTCATCATCAATCCTCTAAACTAACTCTTCATCATCAATCCTCTAAACTAACCTTCCGTATCAAACCTAGCTAATTTGTGCTAATTCCAGTGTCTCCTGGAGAGGATATATTAGCCAGTAAGACAGCAGTCAGTTCTTGAAGTTGATGTGTTGAAGCAGGAAAAATGAACAATCTAAGACAATTGGTCAAGAACCAAACTGTGATGTTCTAGACAACTGGGCCAGAACATCTCGAAAAATGGTAGGCAGGTCTTGTGGGGTGTTCAGTGGTATGCAGTGGTCAGTGTTTACCAAAAGCGCTCCAGGGAAGGACAACTGACAAGGACATTGGAAACCCAAGACACATTGATGCTCATGGACGCTCCACCTTAATTTTTTAAACTTTCGCTTTAACCACATTGCCCGAGGACTCGAATAAATCAAGCTTTCGTGTGCGTTTAAGGACGGCCAAACATGCTCCATTACATCAGAGGATATGAGCAATTGATAGTGTGTCTGACATGTTTTAACCTGTCGTCTTTCTACATCACTGCTGGAAGAGAGTGAGAGCACATATCTCAGCACATCCTGCACAACTGCATATCCTATACAAATCTAATTTAGCTGCAGGTATCAGATTACTGAGTGCACATAAACACACTCAGTGTGTCTTGAAGTGTTCATCCTGCTTTTTTGGAGTACATTTTAAGGAATTCATATTAATAATTTCTAACCAATCCACTTCATCCTTCCTGTTGTAGGCATTCCCAATTATGCCAGAAAATGCCACCTGCACTCTCACCCCTCAGACAGTGGACATCTCCTTCATCATCGGAACTTTCATCCTGGTCATGGTCTTCCTCCTAGGTGTCCCAGGGAACCTCTTCATCATCTGGAGCATCCTGGCCCGTGCCCGCAAGCGCTCCGTCACCACACTGCTGATCCTGAACCTGGCCTGCGCTGATGGCACCATCATGTGCCTCACCGTGTTCTTCTTGATCTATATGGCCAAGCAGTGCTGGGTATTTGGCCAAGTGATGTGCAAGCTGCTCTTCTACCTGTGCAACACCAACATGTATGCCTCCATCATGTTGATCATGCTCATGAGCCTGCACAGGTTGGTGGCTGTGCTGTGGCCCCACCGTGTCCATACCCTCACCCGACGCAGGAATGTTCTAATGGTCCTCACTGGGCTCTGGCTGCTGGTCTTCACTCTCGCCCTGCCAGCTTTAATCTTCAGAGAAGAAAAGCTGAACAACAACCAGCGTTTGCTGTGCGTGCACACCCACAACCAAACTAGATATGTACGTACTTTGTTCCTGTTCTTTTTCCTCTTCTGGTTCAGTTTAAATGAATGTACACAATTTCACGTCCATAATGAAGCCAACTAGGCTTCATATCTCAGGATCAGAGTAACCTACAGATATAATACACATATCATAACAAAGGACTGAAAACACTTAGATTAGATTTATAAATATAAACTCTTCAGAATCTTGAGGGTGGTCCAAATAAAGTAGTAATTAAAATCCTGAATATCAGCTTGTGTTTTGAGGTCTGTTGTGGATTTTGAGGTGTGTTTAAGATCATTATCCATTTGTAGAACCATCCTCTTTTCATCTTCAACTTTTTACAGATGCTGTTCGGTTTGCTTCCAGAATTTGCTGGAATTTCATTGAATCCATTCTTCCCTCTATCCATGAAATGTTCCCTGTGCCTCTGGCTGCAACACAACCCCAAAGCATGATTGATCCACCCCCATGCTT
This sequence comes from Acestrorhynchus altus, assembly GCA_034509495.1. Taxonomy (NCBI): domain Eukaryota; kingdom Metazoa; phylum Chordata; class Actinopteri; order Characiformes; family Acestrorhynchidae; genus Acestrorhynchus; species Acestrorhynchus altus. The sequence continues at coordinate 3,391,123 of CM067524.1, forward strand.
AACAGTTGGAGAGGTGTTCTTTTCTTGAAATTGCTTCCAAACATAACTTTGCTCATCACAGCCAAAGAGTTCAACCTCATCTGTTTACAGAACTCCAAAATGCATCAGGCTGATTTAGATGGGTTTGTTTTGCAAATGTTTGATGCTGAATTTTGTGGTGAAGATGCAGGAGAGGTTTTCTTCTGATGGCTCTTCCACGAAGGCCAGATTTGTGAAGGTGTCACTGTTAGGACATTACTGTAGTTTAGGATCTTTTCCAGATTAAGTGAGAGAAAGTGCACACTGTGTAGAAGGTGTACAGCTTTCCAGAAAACACACTGGAGAAGTTAGTTATCTCTAGACCTTTACTCTAAACTGGGGAACCTCTGGTGATATTATCTGTGTATTATCGGAGCAGGTGGTGCTTCAGTTCATGACAGAGACATCAGTGGGATTCCTGCTCCCATATGGGATAATCATGAGCAGCTACATGTGCATCCTGCGGCGCCTCAGACAGACCAAGTTCAAGAGGAGAGTCCGCAGCGAGAAGCTGATCCTGACCATCGTAGTGACCTTCTCTGTGTTTTGGCTGCCCTACCACATTGTTAATGTTGTTCAGGTGAGGATCCACACACTCTGGCCGTAAATGTGGATTTAGATGAATTACATACATTCTGGAATAAATGAACATACAGAGTCTCACATTTCCTCTGAAGGTCTGAATGGTTCTCTGTTTGGTGCTTTTTTAGGTGGCTGCTGCATGTGCTCCAAAGAACTCTGATCTCCATAAAATGTAAGACATGACCTACATTTCTATTATTTCTGCATAATTTTATTTATTGTGGAAAATGATCCAATATTCCATATCTGTGAGGGTGAAAGTATCTGAACCTGGTGAAATTAGAGTCAGGTGTCATGTGTTGATGCTCATCAGGCTAAAAAAGGATATAAAACCTTCTGTAAAGTGTTTGGACTCCACTGATCCACAGTCAGACAGATTGAGTACAAATGGAGGACATTTAGGACCATTAGTACTCTTCCCAGGAGTGCTCCATGAACAGAAATAACACCAAGAGCAAGGTGTGGAATAGTCCACCAGCTCACAAAGGAACCCAAAAGAACTTCTTAGCAACTAAAGGTCTTCCTCACATTGGTTAATGTTAATGTTCATGAGTCCACCATCAGGAGAACACTGAACACCAATGGTGAGCATAGCAGGGGTGCAGACAAGTCATTCTACCAAAGAATAAACTTAATGTTCTGGAATGACCCAGTCAGAGTCCTGATCTTAAAAGGTCTTGAAAGGTCATCTCTCCTCTTTCTGTTCTTTCCACACAGGTTGGAAAATATCTGGCTGTCCAGCCGACCAGTGACCTCTGCCCTGGCCTTCATCAGCAGCAGTGCTAATCCAGTGCTCTACACCTTTGCTGGACGTTCCTACATTAGAACCAATGGCTTTGCATTTATGGCCAAGCTTTTTGAGGGCATAGCCCTGGACTCTAATGGCAGGAAGACTGAGCAGGTCAGACGAGAGAGAGCAGCTCTGGGGCTGAAACCCATCCCTAACTCCACCAGTGGTGAGGTTCAAACGTAGAGAATGGCATATGGACAGTTGTGGGACACATCCAAAACATGGACCTTATGGCAGTTTTGATAAACATCATCTAAACCAGAAATTCTCAAATGTTTTGCAGTCACAGATGGATCCCCTAGCAGCCACCTGGGACACCATAGCAATCTCCTAAAAAACCATAGTAGCTCCATTAGACACTCCTACCGAGTGTCTCCACCTTCTAGATGTAAAGTCAGAGACAGAAGCTCATCTGTTTCTGCACAGTTTGTGTTGGTCGTCCTCTAGTCCTCCCTCACAGGACACTGCTCACAGGACGCTGTCAGCTGGACATGTCTGGTTGGTGGACTGTTCTCGGTCCAGCAGTGACACTGAGGGGTTTAAACACTCCAGCAGCACTGCTGCGTCTGATCCACTCGTACCAGCACAACACACACTAACACACCACCACCATGTCAGTGTGACTGCAGTGCTGAGAATGACCCACCACCCACATCATATCTGCTCTGTGGTGGTCCTGTGGGGTCCTGATCATTGAAGATCAGGGTGAAAGGAGGAGAATAAAGTATCAGAGAAACAGATGAACTACAGTCTGGAATTATAGAACCACAAAGAGCTCCTGTATATTAATGAAGTGGCTGGTCAGAGTATATAGGAACTTTTAGAACCAGGCTAAAATCTAAGATAAGGAGATGAGGTCCAAAGTGACCTCAGCTTTTGGGCCGCAGCTGGTATTCTGTGTCCATGTGCTCATATCGGAGGGTTAAATCAGAGCTTTATGGACTTGTTGCATCAGATTAGCCTGTCTGAACACGGTCATTCCTGGCATGCCAGTAAAAGGGAATGAGTCAGGCTGGGTGTGAATGTGTGGAACTGAGCTTTATGAGCTGCTCATCTTCTGTGAGGACCCCATAACTCCTAATGGCAACAATAAACCAAAGACCACGTCATATTTAAACATGAGCTGAACTCATTCGGGGAAAATTTATAAGGCCACGCTGTGTAAATAAGAGTATTTGTATTTTTGACTGGAACAAAACAGACTGATTAAATGAATCAACATTTTGCAGGCTGTTCGTTTGATTTATATTTTAAAATGAGAGTTTGGCACAAACTCACTAGACCTGCCAGTCCTCATACGAGGTACACCATGTCCAAAAGTATCCAGACACGGAATGGAACCACCACCGCCAGCCTGCAGTGCCTTGTCGACAACTCTGGTCCATGGCTTCACGGGCTCCGTTCTACACATGACACTACCATCAACCCCAAACTCCTGGCACTGCTACTCATTGGAGTGACGTTGCATGTGGCCAGATCCCTTGATTACACATTCATTTGCGTGCAAGGTTGTAAGGTGTCCAGTTTCTTATAATTCTTAGTACCCCAAGTAACTAAACCCTTTTGAAACTTTGCATCAGATTCTATCAAGGCAATTAGCCATGTTCCACCACAAACTGGTTACGTTCTCCGACCAAATGAGGAAAAACTAAGTGCGAGTGGAATGTTCTGACTCCCCCCAAACCTGGGAAAAGATTGGGAACAAGGCAATTTTAGATCAAGGCATCTCAGATTCTTGTAAATTTTCCCCACTTCCAACCCTTTTCCTGAGAGCCATCTTCAACCCTAGCCCATCCCACTGGATCCAGTTCTTTACAACCTTCAGTAGTTCTTGAAAGGCTGAATGGGGTTGTTCTACTCAGGTCAGAGTGGAAACCTGCAGGAAGAGAACTCACCAGGAGCAGGGTTGAACCCTGCTGAGGTCACTGATGACCACCCTGCTGGTAGGGGCATGTGAATATAAATAGGGTAGGGGTGCACATCTCCAGGAGGGCCGGCCTCCAGCAAAGTTTGGTAGATGTCCTTCTCCAGCACATTACCTGGTAATTAACAGTTGAATCACATGTTTGACTATGGAAACAACCAAACTTTGCTGGAGACCAGTGCTCTGGGACTTGAAGTACACACCTCTGAGGGGGTACGGATGGGGCAGCAGCAAATTCTTTCTCCACAATGGACTCAAGTAATGACTCCACACACAAATCCATAATTAAGATCTTTATTGTAGCAACTTGTACAGCTTTACAGTTAGTTTAGCATCAAAACATCTATAGATTTTGGCAAATAAAACATCTCCAAAAGTGTTCAGCTTGAACTGACTGGAGAAATGAAAGCGTTGCAATCAACATTCAAATGTGTAGAAGTCAAACCGTAGATTAAACCTGTGGAAAAGGTCATACCTCAGTCTGCAGCTCCTGTTGGAGAGAGAAGGCGTTAGTTGTACGCTACAGCATAAAAGCACCCTGGAGAACATGGTAGACAGTCTTTCAGGGCATGTAAATAATCAGTAGATCAGAAACACGGACAAATATGCAGCTCATCAGAAAGACTTGCGTTCAGGGAACGGAAACCAACAGAAACTCACCTGCACTCCGAACTGCAGAGGAAGCCTGCAGGAGAAGAACAAGAGAAGGTATTAATGAGGTTCTACAGAAACCAAACAGCTTCCTCTTCCTCCTGCAGACCTGATCAGTGCAGTAAGAGTGTAATCATTACAGTCAGGTGAAACACGGACTGCAGATCATCATCTCAGGATCATATCAGCAGAGACGCCCACCAAACTGCACAGGGACTTTGGACACAATCTGAAGAACCTCAGGATTGTGATTGAGTCGTTTTGTGCCAGATTAAGGAAGTGGTTGAACTCCGCACTAAGGCTTAAATCAGTACACTGAAGCTCAACACCACAATATGCATCTTTCAGTTAAAGCCACCTTCAATCCTAAAGCAGGATCACAGGTTGATCTAGTACTGCAGCTGGGATGAGCTGGGTTTAACGGTACAATTAAGGCTTTGCTGTGTGAACCCAGCACTAGGCCCAATCCACTGGTGTCTGCAGTGTTTACAGGCTGAGTGCAGCACTGTGAACATGCGCCTATGCAGGAAAGAGGGAGAACTACGACACATCTGGACACAGATGTCCCAGTTTTGCTGGAGGGATGGATGCACCTGCTGATCCAGTTCAGAACAAATCCCACATTTCATTCCCTTCATCTAAGCAGCTCACCTTCTCCAGAAGCATGGTTCAGCAGCACCTCCAGCTCAGCCCTGCCTAAAAAAAAAAAGACAAGCATGTGTTTAAGCTGGTCAGTCGTCCAGTACCTTCTCCCAGTGCAGACCAGCAGCTTCCCCTCGAGCCCCACTCTGATCACATTACTGGGGCATTAAAGCCCAAAACCCCTGAGAAAATTATCACAACTACAATAAATCACTACTCCTGTCCTTACAAAGCTGAGCTGAGACCACGTGCCGTCCTCTGCCCTCTGTCCCCGACCTCCTGCCTCCGTCCTCGCGAGCTGAAGAAAGGAAGACGAGGGTACTGTGCTCGTGTTTTATCTGCTTATCAACCACGTGCTCTTCGCGGCCATCCACCTTGACTCCTCCCCCATATTAACACCGCCCCCATATTAACCCCTCCCCCACTGTGACCCCTCCTCTTAATGATAAATCATTGGACACAAACAGCAAACAGAGCAGGTCACACATTTGATCGAATTAAACAGGTTATAAACAGTTTTATTCCTATTATTTATGAATTCATGTTCTAGAGTTGATAGGTCGTGTTTGATATTTACACACCTGTTTTCCTAAAATACCATTTCAATATGTTTTACCACATTTTCAGAAATTAAGGCAAAATATAAATAAATTTGTTCTATTTTTATTCATTTTTATTACATTTCTTAGTCACTACTTGAAACGTATTACTTTGAGTTACAAATAACTTCCATGTCTTTTAAATTCCCAGACGTTTCACGACGTTTATCTTAAATTAAGTAAGAAAAGCGTGTTTATGAAATGCCCTCACCAACATGGCGGCACTGCTAAACTATCGTCGTATAAACAGAGTTCAGTTAAATTAATCGCGTTAAGGTTAATCACGCTGGTTTGTAGTTAAGTCACGGTCTACGAACTACGTTCCCCATGATCCTCTTCCGCCTTCAGCGTTAGCGTTCAGCTAACCTACTCGGGTTGAGGTATTAAATACAGCCGCGTTGATCATTTATATCAACCCTAAATCTCTGGTTTAATTCGTAAGGGTTTGCTGTAAACGTAAAATCCTGCTTTAATCGAGATACATGGTTTATTTAGATAGTTATTGTTGTTTGTTAGCCGCTGTGCTAAAAGTTAGCGCTACTACGCCAAGTTCCCGGATGAAACGACAGGCTCTGATTGGTCGAGGCGGTGACGTGGTGCTCTGGTGTATATTTAGTTTTTATAAGCGGACTACAAATGCCGATTTACCGAATAGTGAAATAGTGCGTTTGGATTTTAATCTTGGAGCATTATGTGTCCAAAAAGAGTTATAAATGAAATTATTTTAATAGCTTATTTCACCGCCCACCTCGATCACGTGACGCCCCACCGAGCAGGTCCAGCATGTTGTAAACATGTGCCTGAAGTGTTCAGATTAAACACAAAACAGGGGGATTCTGCTGCTGGACACAATGAGGATCCTGATCGGTGAGTTAACCACTGTCTATGGCCGAAGACCAGTCTCGTGTATGGGGTGTTTAAATCAGTTTTGAAGGTCAAATTTAGCTTCTGTTAGTGCTGGAGGTGAACGGGTTTGTAAATCTGCGCATGCGCACAGGCGTGACTGGACACCAACTTGTTCATTGGAAATGCTTTTTAACCTTTTATTTGTAATAAGTCATTATATGAGATCTGTTATATTTACAGAAGACACCTGGCTTCTCAAGTATGTCATTAGTTGTACATACTGATATTTAAACTTTGATTATATTTGATTTATTAACTTATTGTTCTTGAAGATCCCACCGGTGGGATCCATGCAGATTTCACAGCAGGACAAGACTGGAAGTATTTAGTTCAAGGCCATTGTGGCAAATACCTCAGTTAATAAAAGTAAACTGGGTTTTTACTAAAAGTAGCTTATAATAACAGTTATTATTTTTTATTTATTTATTTATTTTTTTATCCGAATTTGTCCTTGTGAATTTGGAAGTGCCAATTCCCCAACCCCACATGAGGTTTATCCCTATAATAAATGATCATCATACTTGCAAAATAATGTATATTAAATTTAATATGTTAATAGGAATATAACAGTAATAGGAATATAACAGTAATCTGAATGTACTGTAAATGCATTTATTATATCTAAAGTTTACTGTACTTTTACCTGAGGAACTTATCTAATGTCTTATCTGCAGGTGGAGGTTCAGGGTTTGTGGGGCGTGAACTCACCCGTTTGCTGAAGAGCAGAGGTCATGAAGTCACTATCATCTCCAGACAGCCTGGTCCAGGCAGGATCACTTGGGTAGTTACCCTATCCCCACTCCTCTCACCCACACAGAGAAGGCCTACAGTATACATTTATACTACAGTGATGTTTTCCTGTGTCTTGTTTGCAGGCTGATGTTGAATCAGGTGGTCTCCCACCATGTGAAGGGGCTGTAAACCTGGCTGGAGAAAACATCATGAACCCACTGAGATGGTCAGTCAGCACACAAATAACTTCATTCATTCATTGTTTGTAACCGGGTTGCATGGGTCCAGGGCTTACATGGAATCATTGGGCACTAGGCAGGAACATCCCCTGGACAGGGCGCCAGTCCATCACAGGGTGCCACACACAACCATTCACTCACACACTCACACCAAGGGACAATTTAGCTCAGCTAGTCACCTGCCATGTGTATTGTAGTTCATCTGTTTCTCTGCAGACTTTATTCTCCTCCTTTCACCCTGATCTTTAATGATCAGGACCCCACAGGACCACCACAGAGCAGCTATGATGTGGGTGGTGGGTCATTCTCAGCACTGCAGTCACACTGACATGGTGGTGGTGTGTTAGTGTGTGTTGCCGGTACGAGTGGTCAGACACAGCAGTGCTGCTGGAGTGTTTAAACCCCTCAGTGTCACTGCTGGACTGAGAACAGTCCACCAACCAGAAATGTCCAGCCAGCAGCGTCCTGTGGTCAGCGTCCTGTGAACACTGATGAAGGACTAGAGGATGACCAACACAAACTGTGCAGAAACAGATGAGCTTCTGTCTCTGACTTTACATCTACAAGGTGGAGACACTCGGTAGGAGTGTCTAATAGAGTGGACAGTGAGTGGACACAGGGTTTAAACACTCCAGCAGCACTGCTGTGTCTGATCCACTCGTACCAGCAACACACCACCATGTCAGTGTGACTGCAGTGCTGAGAATGACCCACCACCCACATCATATCTGCTCTGTGGTGGTCCTGTGGGGTCCTGATCATTGAAGATCAGGGTGAAAGGAGGAGAATAAAGTCTGCAGAGAAACAGATGAACTACAGTCTGAATTATAGAACCACAAAGATCTCCTGAGTGATCAGAGGAGCTGATAGAGTGGACAGTGTGTTCCTTTGATCTCTCAGGTGGAACGACAGTTATAAGAAGGACCTGTTCTCCAGCAGAGTAGACACTACGACAACTTTAGCTCAAGCCATCACTGCCTCCTCTTCGCCTCCACATTCATGGGTGTTGATCACAGGAGTGGGTGAGTGTGTTATCAGTCTGAATCAGCAGGACCTGGGAGTGTGTCTGTCTCCTGACGAGGTCATGTCTCCATTCACAGCTTGTTACAAGCCCAGTCTCCAGAACCAGTACACAGAGGAGAGCGAGTGGACGCCCTTCGACCTGCTCTCCCGGTTGGTGAAGGAGTGGGAGGATGCTGGGCGTCTCCCTCAGAGTGTCGCTCAGAGGACCAGGCAGGTGGTCATCAGACCAGGTGAGCTACAGCGGCATTAAAGGAGAAGTTTGAAGGATGTGAGGCTTACTTTGCTAATAAACATTGGATATAGACTGTCAGCAGACCCAAAATCTTCTCAGAAGTGTACCAGGCAGTTTATTCATAAGCATTCGGTGGCATAACTTTCTGAGAGGAGCGTTTAGATGTTCACCTCCACTCTGAACCATTCTGACTGTACTGGACGATCTCTGTTTCATTCCTTAGGTGCTGTGTTGGGACGGGATGGTGGTGCTATGAAGCAGATGCTGCTCCCATTCTGGCTGGGTCTGGGCGGTCCTCTGGGTTCTGGACGTCAGCCATTTCCATGGATCCATGTGTCAGACCTGGCTGGAATAATCCTCCATGCACTGGAGTCCCCCACAACTTCCACACCCTCCTCCACACACCCAGAGGTGTTTAACGGGGTCGCACCCGCCCTCAACACCAACTACGAGTTCACGAAGGAGCTGGGTCGGCTTCTGAGGAGGCCCACCCTGCTCCCTGTCCCAGGGTTCCTCATGGACGCCCTGCTGGGCTCTGAGAGAGCAGTCATCCTCACTCAGGGCCAGAAGGTCATACCTAAGAGAACTCTGGAGTCTGGATTTCAGTTTCAGTACCCAGACTTAACCTCAGCTCTACGGGACATTGTCAAAAGCTAGGAATTTAAGAGCACATTGCAGACACCGTGGAAGATGTTTCAGAAGACAATCTCTGTATATCATTATGTCATTAAAGCTTTATTGTGTAATCAGGAAACTGCCGTAAATACTTCTGTGGGTCCACGGTTCCAGGTACAGTACTGTGCAAAGGTCAGAACATCCATTTCTTTTCCAGTCAAAACCAGTATTTGATGGTTTGCTGCACAACCTAGTAGAAAGTCTTTTATGTAAAGCAGAGACAGTTACTCCAACAAAACAGGATAAACTCTTTAATCCCCTTGATTTCAGAAGAAACGGTGTATGAGCAGGTGTCCAGGTGGCTAATATGGGGTTTCTATGGGTTGTTATGGTGTAGTTTAGTAGTTGTAACGTTGACTTTTGCACAGTACAGTCTTTTCAAATCCTCATTGTGGTCCACAGGTTTGCTGTGCCCTTCTTTCTACACCTGTACCAGGTGTTCAGGTCTTGTTATTTGGTACAGGTGCACTGGGAAAATATATGGGACAAGGACTGGACTGGAAACCAGTGAGGCAGAACAGTCACCAGACCAGACCAGTCCTTCAAACCAGAGACCCTAGACCACTACTTCCAAATCCATTACTTTCAACCCTACTAAACAAGTGCTCCAGCCCATCCCCCAACACACCTGAACTGTCCAGTGTTTGCAATGGCTTGGGGTTTGAGATGGAGCTGGGATCGAGCAAACTACGGACCATCTGGAGGTCCCCAAGGACTGGGTTAGGAAAATCTGGACTAGACTGTCACTGTTTTCCCACAGTCAATATACACAATGTGTTCTCCTCATTAACCCACATATTCTTCTTCTGCAGTGTTCAGCTTAGTCTCCCACCCAAAGTTCCTCCCAGCTGCAGTATTTCCCTCAGTGGTCAGTGTAAAAATAACCAGCGTCCTGGTCAGGGTCCCAGCACGGGCCTGTTTTCGTCATGTTCTCCATAACGACTGTTAATTAAGGTTCTTCTGTGAGGGCGTCGTCCTCTGTGGAGATGATTGGCAGCCGATCTCCCCAGTCACTGCTCCGGGCGCAGCGGTACATGTCTCTGAAAGCGTGAGTTGGTAACGTTAGATCAGGTCACACCGGGTTCCGTCATTGCAATGCAAACTGTTGCTTTAATGGTGTTGAGAGTGATGTTTTAGGTTCTACTATTAAAGCTTTGAACTGTCCAAACTAACGTCCGTGTTTACTTACGTACGTGAAACTATAAAAATAATAAGAGTCAGAATTAAAGGACTGTAGTGACACTGTTGTTCTCGTGTGAAATGAAACTTGCTGTAAATAAAAGAATCCTGTTCAGTTGATGGTATAAATCATTTGAATGTAAAAATGAAAAGCAAAACTGAGAAATGAAAAATGATGTTGAGTAGTTTGTGCAGCGAAAGCAGTGGTTGTTAGGTGTTCCTAAGCAGCTGCTATACTGTTCCAGATACAGTTAATATGGTGTTGGCATGTGGTTTCTATTCCAGATAGTTGCTAGGTATTTACTGTGTAACTCTAGATGGTTGCTAGGGTGTTGCTATGTGGTTGCTATAGTATTCAAGATGGTTTCTAGGTATTTGCTATGTTATTCCAGATGGTTGCTAGGATGTTGCTGTGGCATTTCAGACGGTTGCTAGGTATTTGTTGTGTAATTCTAGATGGTTACTAGGGTGTTGCTAGGCATTTGCTATGTTGTTCCAGATGCTGTGGTATTCCAGGTGTTTAACAAGTTATTCCCGATGGTTCGTAGGTGGTCGCTATGTTTGCTGTGCCATTACAGATGGTTGCTGTGGTACTGCTTGGCATGGTTTCTAGATATTTAGTAGATGATTGCACTGGTATTCCAGGTGGTTGCTAGGGTGTTGCTATGGTGATATGGTTGATATGAGTGAATCTGAGAAAGAGCAACGTACTGTACCTCCCATGCTGGCGGGCGGTGACGGCGAGCTGTTTGAGCTCTCCGGTGGAGCAGCAGATTTGGCACTGGACGTGTCTGGGTCTGCGGTGGACTGGAGCGGTCAGCCTTCCCCACTGCACAAGCTCACTCTCCGCTGGCTTCCCTCTCTTCTTCTCCTCCCTGCCCACAATCAGGTAACTGAACTTTTCCTGCTCCCTCTCTGCGTTCTGAGCAGGTGGAGAAGCAGACAGAGCTACAGTCAGCAGAACGTCCGGTTGTGATTGGCTGTCCTGTATTATATCTCATTCCAAAAGCACTGAGCTCTTGTGTCTCACCCCAGGTAGCGGCAGAGGCCAGTAGGACTGGAGGAAGTTGCAGGGCACCGCTGGCTGATTGAGCAGTTTGGGACAAGGCCGCTCATGAGCACACTGGAAAAAAACATCTGTGATCATCAAAGCACAGCAGTGTCCACAGTACAGAGGAGAATATGGTGTCAACAGTAAATCAACATACCGGCGCGAACACCACCGGCCTCCGAGAGTCATGGACCACCTTCTCCTCCTTCTGGAAACAGAGAGGCACTCCAGATAAAACTACTGACCTTCACGATATACTTCCATATCTAAACGCTCTACACTGCAGGTCATCATCTGAGTGTTTCCTGACGACTTGGGTCAGACAGTTGATTCAGTGTCCATACCTTCAGTAATACGTCTCTGGCTTCCATTAATATCCCATGTCCTTCTTTTGATCCGTTTTCCACCAGGACCTAAGAGAGGACAGGATGTGCATTGAGGACAGGTCAATTCCCTCATCCCATCCATTTTCTACTATTTTAAACAATCCATTACTAAACATTTTAAACTAAAAAATGCCTTTAAAAATTAATATTTAAATATATTAACATATAATCAGTATAATTTACTCTTTAATCAGAAAACTAAACCAAACACAAAACAAGAATGAAGCTTTAATTACATTAAATGACGTTCATGTTATAACTGATCACTTACAAGGTAGGAGCTGGTTTTCCTCCACAGTGTGAGGACCGTGTCCTCTCTGTCTTTCTGAGTGGGCAGCTCTGATAAAGAGAACGCTGCCACCACCAGGTCAGACTGAACCTGCGGAGAACAAAGTTTTAACACAGGAGCAGCAGCCGACTCTCTCTCTGTGTGTGTGTGTGTGTGTGTGTGTGTGTGTGTGTGTGTGTGTGTGTGTGTGTGTGTGTGTGAACTTACCTTTGGAGAGACAGGGAGGAACTGACGAAAGTAGACGTGTTTAATGAGTGGAGCCTTCTTGCTGCCCCCTGGTCAAACAACACAACAGGTATCAGCATCTCTGTGTGTGTGTGTGTGTGTGTGTGTTATATTCTCCTCAAACACACGTACCATTGAGGAGCTGCTCGGCCAGGGTGTTCATTGCTCCGGAGGAGTCTACACACACATACTCGTTCAGAGAGTCGCCCCAGTGTGTGTGTGAGGCCCTGAGGAGCAGAGTCAGAGTGAGACTTCACTGATGAAGGACAAACAAGTAAACGGGTAAATGGTGTTTAGATCTGTGTGCTATTAATCACAGAGTAGTGGGATCTATTCCCAGGTTCAGTAAGGTGATACTATTGGCCCTTAATCGTGGTTCTTAACCCTAAACATATTTATAATAATAATAATAATAATATTAATAATAATAATATTAATAATAATATCCCAATATTCTCCCCAATGTACAAGTCCCAATTACCCAGTGCCGTTAGGACTCTCTCCCATCACATATGATGCTCCCGACACTGGGAGGGTGAAGACAAGCACATGCCTCGTCCATTACATGTGAAATCAGTCACCTCCTCTTTTCGAACTGCCGCCATCGCATTGGAGGGACACGCCGGGTCCCACCTCTGATATAATGACTAACAGACACCTGTGCTGACCAGCATCGCACTGGGTGTGATGTGGGGAGAGAGCGCCATCTACCAGAGAGAGCGCAGCTAATTCTGCTCTCTCGGACTCCGGCTGCCGATGGCAAACAGCGCGAGCCGCTATTTGAACCTGCGATACTCGGATCACGGCGCTACGGTATCAAAACACTGACCCAGTTCTGGGTTTACTATTAGAGCAGCGCAGATTTACTAACAGAACAAAGCTCTCAAACACTAATTCAGAGAAGAATTCTGAGTTGGGTCAGTCGTCCTCACCACAGAACGGTGCCGAGCCCTGACCCGAAGTCCAGCAGAGAACGAGGAGCAAATGACAGATCTCTCTTCTTTACCTGGAAATAGAGAATGAACAGAAGATTTTCAGATCAATACGACATAAAGCAGGGTTGGTCAGTTTATCCAAACTGTCCCTGACCAATAGGAGCAGAGATGAGGGACACTTCTGCCCAGACTAACGATTCAACACATTAGACAAATAGAGTTGTAATAGGTGGGGTATGAGCTTCCACTATGTGTTATATGCATTCAGGCAGCAAACATTTATTGGCTGATTAACCACATTTGCAGTAAAGAAGGAAAACCGGAAAAACCGGGAAAACCAGGAAAACTGAGTGCTTTTATAAGTGAATCTGTGTGTTTACCTCATTAAGTGCTCTCATGACGGCAGCATAGCCACCTGCTAGCCTGGTGGCCAAGTACAGCACCCCCAGCTGTGCATCATACCTACCACAGAAAAACCACAGTGAGAAAGAGCAGGAACACCACGAACATCGAGCAGAAAAGTACAGAAACAGTGAGAACTTCATCTGCACCTCAGAGGCGTCCAGTGATACATCGTCTTCCTCAGTTCATACAAAACCTTCTGCCTGATTTTAGCTTCCAAGGCACTATGATCATCTCCATCTGAACAATATCACAACATTACAGGTCATTCACACTGTGTGACAGGAAACAGGTATTAAACAGTCGATCAGAGACATGTTTGGTGTCTTGCTTGTCTAGGGTTATGTCCCAATTGTGTAATTCAACAGGGATGACCACAGCCTTCAGAGGGCATGTCATCTCAGGCTGATTTGACTGGAGTTGGGATCATTTTTCACTGAATTGTCACTTTAATCTGTAATGGTTTCATCTCTCTGCCCTCTGGAGCTTACCGATCTGTTGTTGCCATTTCCTCTCCAGCGCCACAGCCTTCTCCCTCAGCTCGGAGGCCTCCACCGCTCGCTTACGGCTCCACAGGTAGTTCTTCAGTCTGCGGGATCTTTCAGACAAGTCCTTCACCTCCGAATCTGCAATGCCAATTTAAACATGAATGCTGCACACAGGGGAATTTGTCCTTCACATTTAACCCATCCCCTCCACCACACACACACACACACACACACACACACACACACACACTAGTGAATTCACACACTAGGGTGCAGTGAGCGCAAATGCGTGGAGTAGTGGGCAGCCCTATCCACAGTGCCCGGGGAGCAGCTGGGGAGTTCAGTGCTCAAGGGCACATCAGTCATGTCCTGCCAGTTCAGGGAATCAAACCTTCCGGTCACAAGACCGGAACACCAACCTACCAGCTTCACTGATGCTCACTAATTGGATCATGAACAGGTCATGCCGGTCAAAGTGAAGAACTTATCTATTGCTATATCTGTATAAATGTGTGGACTCTCACATCTGTCTTTATTAACCTATACATCAGTGGCCAAGCTAGAATCCAGGATGCATGCTGGGTATTGTAGTGCGAGAACACTGTTGGACAAAAACACAAAGGGACACAAAAGTGAACAAATTCAAACCGAAGAAGTGGGGGAGTGCAGTACTTAATGTACGTTTGTCTGGAATGCCTCTTTAATTAATGCTTGGATATATTTGGAAAATAATACTTAATGAAGAATTCCCAGCAGTAGTGCTTTTACACGGTACGTACCGTGTATGAGTGTTAGAGCTCCTCTCTGAAGGTCCTCAGGCAGACGGACAGTTTTGAGGTTTGTCACTCCGGGGTGTTTTCTGTGCGGAGTGCCTTTTAAAAAGTCAGGCTGGACCAGAGCTGCTGCTGCTGCACTCTCACACTGAGGGAACAAAACACACAAAATAAAACAATAACGTATAAATATTTTATTATGTTTTATAAAAATAATCACTTACTATACTTAAAAAACAAATGATCAAAATGTAATAAAACAAATGAAGAAAAATAAAAATAAATTCATTATTATACAAAACATTTATTTTAGTTTTGGATTTGAAAAAAGTAACATTTCGGAAAAAAAGACCACCAACAACAGCACTGATAATAATAATAATAATAATAATAATAATAATATAGTATAATAATTTATATTGACGATTGTATTACTAATATTATTATTGTATTATCTGAACTAAATCTCAATTAAATCTTTTATTGTTACTATTAAACGGTTTATGAAATAACGTTTTCTTCTAAGTAGCTGAACCAATCACTGAGCACAAATTAGCATTTTCCCGAGAGCCTCTTCGTGCTGCGATTAATTTGGAATATTGAATTCATTTCGTCGCCACAGCACAACTCAACACAGGAATGTCAATGTGTTTAAACAGATTTAATTACAGTACAAACAACATCTCAGACTCGTCAGGAGGTTTGGACCCACCGTCCCCGAACCGCGATTCGTTCTGACGGGGGTTTAAATAACACTCCGTCTCCACCTTCACTTCCGGAGCGGGTGGAAGCTCACTGTAGAGGTCACGTGCTGAGTGCTCGTCACTCCACCAATCATCTCGGGGAAGGTCTGAGACACGAGCCAATCGCCGCTCTCGCAGGGCGTCATCTGACCGGATGAGCGAGCGCACAGAGAACTGTGGCCAGCGCGCGGATTCCCGCACGAGACGCCGCAGGGGCGCGCTGAGCTCCTGCGGGGGATGCGGCGCGCGCAGGCTTGGAATCGCTCGCGGCTGGCGGAGTGAGTTCGATGTGTGAGCCGGTCCACCGAACCGGAACCCAATTCAGACTACTCTCCCCCCGCTTTTACCCTATTACTCACTGTTATTACAGGTCACTCTATCACACCACTATATACACCAGACCTCACTCTATCATAAACACACAGCATTATTATAAAGCAATTACTGAGCGCAAAATTGTCCCGAGAGCCTCTTCGTGCTGCGATTCATTTGGAATATTGAATTCATTTCGTCACACACAGCATTATAAACACCACACACCACTATAAACATCAGACCTCACTCTATCAAAAACACCACAGCTCACTCTAACTTGATTATTCTTATTCTCACTAACTTTGTTCTGTTTGTGTTTATATAAAGTTCTCTCTGGGGTTGAGAAAGTGATCTAACTTGATTTAAATTAAAATGTTGAATAAACTTTATCATGTTTTTCACCTTGTGTCCGAATCTTTATAAGAGACGGGAGTTTAGTATAAAATCTCCTGTTCTCTTAACAGATGGTACAGGAGTGAGCAGGAGTAATTAGAAAGAACAGGAGTGAGCAGAGGGAATAGTAGCAAACAGAGTGAGCAGATGGAACAAGAGTGAGCAGGAGTAATTAGACAGAACAGGAGTGAGCAGAGGGAATAGTAGCAAACAGAGTGAGCAGAGGGTACACTAGTGAACAGGAGTGAGCGTGAATAGAGGGGACAGTGGTGAGGAGATTGAGCAGAGAGACTTTTATGTTGAAGTGAGGTCGTGCAGAAGGACACTGACCCGCAGTGGAAAAGCCGCGCAGCGCCTCCAGACGCCCGCAGTCCGGCGGAGCAGCAGCGCAGACATGGAGCAGCGGACTGAACCGGACTGATCCGGATCCGGACTGATTCTGACTGATCCTGATCCTGATCTTGACGAAGAGGAGCAGAAGATAAACCGGACACATGGACCCGCAGCGGTCCGCCACCAAAACAAAGCCGTGCGGAAACAAACAGCGGACTGTAATCCGTTCTGGCGCCAAACTCCACCGGAAAGCCGGTTAAACCTGAAGCTGCTGAACAAAAACCACATTAAACATCTTAATTCACATTATTCACATTAATCATTCATATTATTGTACGTTTCGTATCGAGATGCGCCGGACGCGAAGCTCGCGAGCGGAGTCAGGAGCGCGAGCAGGTAACAGAACTCTGTAATTTTCATTAAACTGCAGAAAAGATTCTCATGAATAAAGTCTGATTTATTTCTGCAGCTTTTACTGCAAACACGAGCCGAATGCAGCAAACGGGGGAAGTGTGTGTCCCACAGTTAGCCCTGAAGCTAAGCTAACAGTCCTAAATAATACCAATAAAAACTTTAATAAAGAAATAATCAAGAGAACAAAGTCTTCCTCTATTTATTCATATAAACTTCATTTATCTACTACTATTAATATTATTTGTTATTATGCAGTATTATTTATGTTTAATTTATTTTTAATGATAATTTTGGTTTAATGTATTTATTATTATCCAGATTGATAATTATAATATTAATATATTATTTCTTTTTGATTTACTATTATTTATTATTAATTCTTGTGTTATTAATTCTTTTTATGTATTATTATTAAAAAACTTGATATCATTTGATTTCAATTAATATTAATACTATTTAGTTTACAGCTTAAGCTGGTCAGTTTGGCTGACCACCTATGACCAGTTGAGACGGGCTCGTCTAGCCCTTCATCCACACCTGACCAGCTGGGTTGAGCTGTTCTATCAACCCTGACCAGTTGACCAAGTCATTCAATCAGCGAAACCAGGTTTAAACCAGCCTGACCAGCTTAAAATCAATGGATTCAGATATTTGCTACCATACACATACTTTACTGTTCTAGATTAGTGGTTCCCAACTCTGGAGAACCCCCTGCCCTGGATATTTTAGTGCTTATCCTGCTCCCATCACACCTGATCCAACTAACCAGCCAGGTTCTCCAGGACTGTTCTAGTTTTCTATGAGTTACAGAGGAGGAACTGTTCTACAGTTCTAGACATATTGTGGTCTTTAATGGTACAGTAGTAGATGGTTAATAGTGCTGGTTGAAGAGGATGCAGATGGATATATAAGATCTCCTGTTAGAGCTATTTAAGTAAACCATGAAGCTGAAGATGGTGATGAGGAGAAAGATGTTCTCTGCTTGTTTCCAGTGTGGCAGTGGGAGAACAATGATGGACACTGGGAGCCGTACTCCACCGCAGTGTGTGCCCAACTGGACTCAGCAGTCAGGGCTGGAAAGAGGTCGGTGATACTGCAGCTCGGCCCAGGATATGAGGTGGACCTGGTGAAGAAGACCCAGACCAACTCCGTTACAGAATACTGCAGGAAGATTCGCTCACACACACTGAAAGCAGGTAGGTCTGGAGGACATTACAGCCATAACAATATGACCACCTTGTTTCTACACTTGCCATCCGTTTTATCAGCTGGTCATAATATTATGGCTGATTGCTGTATATAGACAATAAAGACACACGCTGGGTTTTCTTCTGACAGAGGATGTGAATGGAGGTGGTGGGTCCCAGCTGACCACTGCTCCTCCCATTAAAGAGGAAGAGGAGGAGGAGGAGAAGGGTCCTGTGGAGAAGAAGAGACGCAGAGGGGGGAAGCGTCAGACAGAAACCAAAGCTACATGTCCCGAGGAGACGGACAGTAAAGGTGTCCACTCATGAGTTCAGTTCATTCATAAAATCTGCTATTTGATTCAGAATTGTGTTTATAAATAAGCTGAAAGCACTGATTTAGGGGCAGGAACAGTGCCGTGGAACACTTCAAACGACACACCAAGATTTATTTTGTGATTTTTACATTTTAAAAGAACCTTTTTGGTTGAAAAGTAATGCAAAGTTTATTATCTATTTCTGCGATGTTCAGTTCGGCTCGATTCAAGTGTCCAGCTGATCCCTGAGCCATGTTTTCCAGTAGACTGGCTGAACTGGTTTCATTTAGTCCAGTAGTAGCAGTAACACCCAGGGTAATTTCTTTATTCCAGGATTCACATCTAAGCGTACTTTACTCTAAAGCTCCTGTGTGTGTTTGTTGTGCAGAAGGGGTGAAGACCGAGAAGAAGGGGAAAGCCCCGGTGGATCTACTGTGCAAGAGCAAACTGGGAAAGGTAGCTGTCGGAGCACTTCAGCACGAGGCAGTATCTTTTCCTCTTCCTAATATCACTCCGTTGGTTCCCTCTGTGACCTCCACCCTCCTGTTCCTCTACAGGCTCACGTGTACACCGAAGGGAGGGACATTTATGATGTCATGCTAAACCAGGTGAGAATTAAATGTTGTTTTTTTCATTCTTGTGTTTATTTCTTTAATTATTTTCAGGTAGATATTCCAGTAATCCAGTATTATAGTGTATATAATGTATAAATGTAGTATATTTTACTGTAGCATCCTGTGGAATATAATTAAAATGTAGTTTCTAGATTGTCTGGAGAGAGTGTAGACTTTATGATTCAGTCCAATAAATACAAGAAAGTGCTGAATCTGCTGTGTTCCAGACCAACCTCCAGAACAACAACAACAAGTTCTACTTGATCCAGTTACTGGAGGATAACCACGCTGAAGCCTTCAGTGTCTGGATGAGGTGGGGGAGAGGTGGGTTCAGCAGCATTAACTAAATGTAATCAAATGAAATTAAAGCCTGTTCAGCCTACAGCAGTGTAGCTCCACCCATTCAGCCGT
>CM067524.1:3413087-3438766 GCA_034509495.1 Acestrorhynchus altus
TTAGGTGATTGAGAGGTATCTTCAGACCACTCATGCCCCCACCCACAGTGACTACACCATGACCGTCCTGGACATTTTCTCAGTGGACAGAGAGGGAGAGAGGGACAGTTTCCTCACTCAGCTGCACAACAGGTACTTAGATGAGCATCAGCGGGATTCCTTACTCGAGCCATATTGTGTGATGTTTAATAGATAACTGAAGTTGCTGCTGATACTATGATGTGACACACACTCAGCTCCCTTCGCATCGCTGAACCTCTTTATAAGGATATGTAGGTTTTAATGTTTTCGCTTTTGCGTGTGTGTGTGTGTGTGTGTGTGTGTGTGTGTGTGTGTGTGTGTGTGTGTGTGTGTGTGTGTGTTCATTTGAGGATGCTGCTGTGGCATGGATCCCGTCTCTCTAACTGGGTGGGCATCCTGAGTCAGGGTCTACGAGTGGCTCCTCCTGAGGCACCAGTTACCGGATATATGGTGAGATCACGTAAACACACACACACACACACACACACACACCACACACACACACACACACACACTGATTTGAGGTGTCGTCTGGTTTATGAGTAAGTTTAATGATGTCATTCTCTTTTCTGTAGTTCGGGAAGGGCATTTACTTCGCTGACATGTCGTCCAAAAGTGCCAACTACTGCTTAACCAATAGGAAGAAAAATATCGGGCTGCTCTTGCTGAGCGAGGTGAGCTGACCAGCTGACCAGCTTCCCACTGACATCAGCATAAAAACATTTTATTCCAGGTCATTCTGGAGCATTTCTATTGGTCCACTCTTCATGAGATTCTGATACCATATAAAGAACCATTGTCATTGTGAAAAACAGCAGCATAGCTGTTTGATTTGGTTTCTGATCTACTTTTAGGACTTAAATTTAGCTCAAATTTATGCAGAAATATATAAAATTATAAAGGGATCATAAACTTTCGGACACCGCTGTCCTGACAGGTCGCTCTGGGTAACTGTAATGAGCTGCTCGCTGCCAACTACAATGCTGACCAGCTGCCTTCTGGGAAACACAGCACTAAAGGCCTCGGACAGACGGGTCCAGACCCCCGGAATTCAGTCGTGCTGTAAGTGTTTATTTAAACTTGTCATCAAATTGAATCATAAACTCTTGAATCAACCCTTCGATTCACTGAATTGAACATTAATGTGAATCAGTTCAACTGCCGTCAGTGAAGATTAACTCTCAGAACCCGAGTTCCGCTCGTCGCTCGCAGTTACATGCCGTTTTCAAGGCTTCACGACTCAGGATCAGAGTGACCTACAGACATGATACACATCATAGAGAACTACAACACTCACTCCGTCTACACCCATCATTGTGTGATGAATCAGTCAGTAATTCAGCTCAGAAAGTGTCACTGACACAGATACTGAGGAGGAAAATGAGAAGGGAGGGGCTGTTGGCTCTCTTTTTTACTCACAGTGTTCAAATTTCAGAATAAAAGTCTTGAGAAGGGATAATACTGATACATACAATAATAATAAAAATAATAAAGGATATTCAGGTTGTTTTATTTTATTAGGACCAAATATTTTTAAAACATTTTCAGCTGAAAAACAAAGGATTTGTGCGATATATCTTTTTAGTCTCTATAAAAGTGTAATGTGTACTGCATCGTTCCACTCACTCTATCCCTCTCTGATCTACTCTAGGGATGGTGCCACTGTGCCCATGGGTCCCGGAGTGGACACTGGTTCAGGGAAATGTGGAGGTAGCGCCCTGCTGTACAACGAGTTTGTGGTGTATAACCCAGCTCAAACCCGCATGAGATACCTGCTCCGAGTGTGCTTCAACTACTCCTCCCTGTGGTGAGGCTAATCAGCCTCCTGCTGAAGATCTGTGCCTGAAGATGGATGGTGTAGATATAACTGTACTGACTCCAGAATGTACAGTGGGTTCAATTCTGATCGACTCCTTACTGTAGAATTTGTTGGACTGTTGAAGCTGTTAACCTTTTGTACTTTTTGCTCTGTTGTTGTTTCATTTTCACATTTTGTAGCTGAAATTAAAATCCGTCCATGTGGTCAAACATGGGGTCCAAACGTTGGAGAGCACTTTGAAAATCTGGGATTTTCCAGACGATTTTAGAAACATTCTGTAAAATTTAGATGAAACATTGAAAGTTTACATTTCTATTTGGAACGCTGTGCTGAATTTTTAACGAACAAAAAAAAGAAATTAAATGAGAAATGTTGCTCTTTGGACCCGACTGTCATATCCAAGACCAGTTCGTCACAAAAAGACCAGAACCTCCAAAATGTTCAGTTCTGCCATGTTTATGATGATGTTCTTACCCACTAAACATGTTTTGGATTTATATGGACTTTTTATGTTCATAACAGATTTCTGTGTTTTCAGATGTTCGGACCTTAATCTTAAACTTGTTTACATCTCCGTTATTGAATTATTGAGAATAAAACGAAGAAAGAAAATCTTTATCATCTCGACGTGACAGTGATTACTTATATACTCATATTTATTCAGCAAATCCAAGCAGATGGTCACATACAGGTAGTTGACTGGTTTTACTTTTTCCAAACTAATAATAAAACAAAAACTATCATTACTTTCAGAACTTTATACAACGTACAAACGTATTGAGAGCTTATCCGTCTGGACTGCTCCAATAATGCAGGGTTTAGACTAGACTGCTCAATATTCAGTCATGGTACAATCTAACGAGATCTCGAGATCTTCAGAAAGAAGGTTGTAGATGCAGAGGAGTCTGGGAAGGGATTTCAAAAGATCTCAGAACAATTAGAAATCAGCCATTCCACTGTCCAGATAAAAGACGTTTCTTCAGCTGTATGAGTTTAGTTATATCTCCTCCATCTCTCTGTAGAGTTACGATGAAGATCAGACCACTCCACATGATCACTTTCTCTGGTTTTACTATTTACAGGCCTGGGAAAATCAAGCAGCTCAGCCTTTTTGATGGAAGGATCAGAAAGAAATACCTTCTGAAAAGAAATTGGAGTGGTGTTTTCATTTTTTCCACAGATGGAACCCTCTGCCAGGAACGTGGAAGCATGGAAGCAATGTTTATAACAGACAGCACCAACTCTACCATGTCTAGCCTTCAGTGACCATATAATATTTGAGTTAGCTCAATAGGTTTGGGTGTTATAGAAGCAAAGCTCAGTCAGTAGTAATAGAACATCTTCTCGAGCGGACGTATCTGAGGAGGCATCTTAATGAAGCTTGTTCAAAATGATCTGGAAACTTGTCTGAAGTCAGGATGTACAGGACTGGGCAAGTCTTAATTGTTTGAGCTTCCACCAAGAATCATGAGGATGTAAAGGAAGATCATGATGATGTCCAAGTAGATGATTAAGGCTCCAAAGACATACTCCTCAGGGTTCAGGCTGTACTTTTCCCGACCCATCACCAACTGACAGTCCACCGCCAGAAACTGCAGGATGGAGAGAGACAGAGTTACTTTGGGTATCTACTCTTAATTCATCTGCTGTGAAAAATCTTCTCAGCACAGATATGCCTGCATCAGTATCATCACAACACGTCTGAGTGTGAGGTAATGGAGCTGGGAAAAGGGTGGAATGCCACCTCCAATTGGAGGACGTCAATCTACCTCAGACACGGGAGTTTAAGGATCTTGGGCTCTCAACTTCTACTGGATCGGTCCCCACCCTGAGCTACGATCAAGGACTCTGGGTCATGACTGAAAGAATGAAATTATGGATACAAGCAACTGAACTTATATTTCTCCACCAGGTGTCAGGACTCTAGTATCTCAGGAACCTAGTATTGTGTAGGATCTCCTTCATGGAAGCAAAAGAGCGCTGCTCTGAGCTGTGAGATATGCTTGAGTCGCTCGTTTCATCAGAACTATTTTAGAAAGATGCCACCAGTCATCGTCATTAAGCACTTAAGGCCACTGGACTGTCCGCTGTGTGTGGCATTGCCTTCTATGATGTATTCCCACATCACTCTGTGGATTCAGGAATGTTAAACACCAGGACAACTTTGGAAATGGAATGTTCCTCACTCCTCGTTCCTTATTCCCACCTCCTTGCCATGAGCACGCTGGCCATTGTTCAACCTCACTCACAAGATAACCCCTTACAGCTTACAACTACGGGTGTAAGCTGATATATATTGACTTCTAGCATGTCGGTTCATATCTCCAGGATGACCTGGAAGTGTGCGGAGATCCCCACAAGCATCTGGTGGAAAGGGATGGACCAAGTTGAGAAGATTATTATGGTGATCTCTTGAATACTTACTAGGTTTGCATTCAGGTTAGTTATATGGTTTGGTATGAAGTAACGTCCTGTTCTGTCACAGCATTTACCGGCTTTTCCTAAATGTATCAGGGACTTCCTCCCACACTCATGCAACTGATTTCTCAAACCTCTTGTCACACAAAACTACAAGATGACTCAACCTTGATTTCACCTTCTTTCAGTGGGTCGCACAAGATCCCTGCCTGAAAAACACCCTGGACAGCAAACTATAAATGCTCCCATACTTGAACCTTGAGGAACACACATCTGCATTTCTCCATAACTGCAGACCAAACTGGTCCAGCATATTCAGCAGTCCTTTGTGGGATGCACACTGGACACTGGAGTATGGAATGTGTCTAGGTGTGTTCCTGTCTTTTTTATATATAGGTCAACTGCCTTACCAGAGAATAAAGCAGAGCTCCCAGACATCCGTACAAAATCTGCAACATGCTGGAGTAGTAAAATATGCTGAAGAAGCCAAACATGAGCAGGTCCACTGCCAAGATGATGAAGATGCCATTACATATGGTGAAGTCCACACGGCTCTGAAACATAGCACACAGGAAAAGCCAAACAGAAGACAAGTTTGATATAAGCTACAGAATTTACCATTTGAGAGGGAGTACTCTATAATACTCAATGTTCATATGATCCACGCGCTCATTCTGACAGACTGTAATACACTACAGGAAATGTAGGGGGCACTCTATAACGCTCTATAATGTTCATATGATCCACACGCTCATTCTGACAGACTGTAATACACTACAGGAAGCGTAGGGGGCGCTCTTTAACGCTCTATAATGTTCATATGATCCACAGGCTCATTCTGACAGACTGTAATACACTACAGGAAGTGTAGGGGGCGCGCTATAACGCTCTATAATGTTCATATGATCCACAGGCTCATTCTGACAGACTGTAATACACTACAGGAAGTGTAGGGGGCGCTCTATAATGCTCTATAATGTTCATATGATCCACATGCTCATTCTGACAGACTGTAATACACTACAGGAAGTGTAGGGGGCGCTCTATAACGCTCTATAATGCTCCACACAGTTGCTCTGTACATCCCCGATCTTACCTGAGCAGAGAAGATAATGATGGTAAAGGAGATGACCAGTGTAGCACCCATAGCGATGACCACAGAAGTGGTGTTATGGAAGGAGGCCACAGTCCCCACCATGTACGACAGACTCAAGGTCACCACTAACTGCACACACACACACACACACACACACACACACACAAACAATAAATACACACTGTATTAAGGCTTAATACACCTACACCATTTTTGTTCATAATTCATTTCTGCACAGATCTCTCCGAACCCATCTTTATCCATATCATTATATAAATATGGAAACTGCTGTAGGTTGAAGGGGTGGAGCTAAATGGAATAGGTGGGGCTGAACTGCTGTAGGCTGAATGGGTGGGGTTGAACTGCTGTAGGCTGAATTGTTGGGGGTAAGCTGTTGTGTTGGCCCAGTTGGTGGGGCTGACCTGATATAGACTGGTTTGGTGGGCAAGTGCGTAAATGCCAGTGTGACGATTGGCTGAGAAAGGAAGTGCTGACTGAGAAAAAGAGAGTGAGAAGTTTGACCACAGAGAGGTTCATGCTCTGTGTGCAGTAAAGGGTTTCAGCTCCTGCATGCATGAGAACCACAGAGAAGAACAAAAGAAGCAGATCATGGAGAAACCACGGAGACTCAAATTTACAGATGTTCTATAATATATACTGTATCTGTATTTAATAACATGTTCCACATGTTCCATTAAATATGTGTAAGTACCTATATATAATAATAAGTCCCCTATGTATTATTAGGGGTCACGTCGTAGGGCTCTGTGAAGCGGGATGGACTTATTGATACATTGTGCACGCACCAAGGACACAAAGGACCGGGGAGACCTACAGGACCACAGTGAGGGGGAATCAACAGATTGTCCAACATGCAATGAGTGACCCAACAGCCACGATTGTGGACGTGAAGGTTTAGGTCAACTTCGCAAAACTGCAGTGGTGTCGTACCAGACTTTCATGGAGTCATGCTAATGGCAACGGGTCGTCTTCAGTGACGGGTCCCACATTTGTCTTGGAGGCGATGACCAATGAATCTGTGTGTGGAAGTACCGTGGTCAGCACCAAGATCAACACATCCAGAAGGTCTGGTGTCATGATGTGGCTGCAGTTTCGTACGATGCCTGTGGTTCTACCTTATCTGAACACACACTCCGGTGCTCTATTCCAAAAGGACGAAGCTTGTCCACATACTGCTGCTGTCTCAAGATCTCATCTTGAAGACACATATACTATGTCGTGGTCGGGCTCATCTCCAGACCTGTCCCTGATTGAAACGGTGTGGGATGCTATCACATAATAATATAATAATCATAGTATAATAATGACCCCGTGTTTAGTGTTCACTCTTACCAGGCTGATGAGGTTCCATGGGTGTGTCCGGCTGAAAGAGGAGCACAAGGTCAGACAGAGTGCCACCACCACGAAGATGATGTAGGAGCTGATGTACACCCATATGTTGGCCTGCACTGCCGTCTTCACCGTCTCAGAGAAGGTGAACACACACACCACAGTGAAGGTGACCAGCAGCTGCAGAGTGACCACGCTGAACACCTGCACAGGTACACAGAGAATTCTGGAATACTGCAGGGCAGCAGCAGAAGCTCTGTGCAGAACTCTACTAAACATTACACTTTCTCTGCACCTCTAAGAACCCGAGATCCATTATATGATGATGATCAGAGAGAGGGGGCGGGGCTGATGATCAACCTGCATACAGACTCTGACTGATCAGAGAGAGGGGGCGGGGCTGATGACATCACTGACCCAGATATTGGGTTATAGAGGAAAATCTTTGCTCACACAGTGTTTCAGAATAAAAGTCCTGTAAAGGAATAATACTGATTCCTACAGTAATAAGAAAAATAATAAAGGATCCTCAGGTTTTTTGTTTTATTAATTTTTTTGTACCACTGTCAAGTATTTTGAAGAACTTACTGTTAT
This sequence comes from Acestrorhynchus altus, assembly GCA_034509495.1. Taxonomy (NCBI): domain Eukaryota; kingdom Metazoa; phylum Chordata; class Actinopteri; order Characiformes; family Acestrorhynchidae; genus Acestrorhynchus; species Acestrorhynchus altus. The sequence continues at coordinate 3,420,386 of CM067524.1, forward strand.
AAATATGTTTGTTAATCTAATAATTACAAATAACTCGTGAAAATTCTTGGTAAAACTGTTAAAGATTGAAGGCACAGACCTTTCTGATGAACGCCCGCCGCACGGTTTTATCCTCAAACGCTGATTCTACGAACACAGCCTGACTTTCTGGATGTTCGGCTCCTGATTCACACAGAATTAAACACAGTCATCCTTCATACACCAGCACTATGCTTACACACTGCCTGGCCACTTTATCAGAAACAGCTGCCAGTGATGAAGCAGAAGGGTGTTTCTCATAAAGTGGCCAGTGATGAAGCAGAAAGTGGGTGTTTCTAATAAAGTGACCAATAAGTGGAAGTACCTGTGCATGCCACGCTCTCCTCTGGGGGTAGGACGTCCGCCACATAGCCACCCTGCACAGGGGGGTAGGCTGGGTATGCTGCGGGTGGGATGGGACCAGGGCCGTAGGCTGCACCTATGGGAGGTTGAGAAGGGTAGACGCTTGGGCCGTAGGGATAGGGCGGGGGCATGTAGGGGGGTAGTGGCTGCATCTGATTTGGTCCAGTGGGATATGGAGGTGGGGCAGCTGCAGATACACTTACGTCCTCAGGATTCGGCTGCTTCTGAATGTCCGTCATTCTGCAGGACATGAGGAAGAGGAAGCTTTACAAGACTATATTCCCACGTTCAGCCATCAGACATTCGTTCACCAGCCTCTCCTTATCCCTTACACTGACACACACCGTACCTTTAACACGGATATATGGAAATCAGCTCTGCTCTGATTGGCTGCCGAGTACATTCCATAGTATTCTTTCAGTTGTTCCCTTTCATGGGAATATCCTCACAGTTGGAAAAGGAACAGCACAGCAGGGTTGGGAAACTGGGACACGTGCAAATGCACACACAGCTTGTCTCGTCCCTGTAGAGACGTGCTGCCAATAGAATAGGACTCTCTGGAGCAGATAAGCAAACATGACTCTATTGTCTCCATGTCTAAGAGCAGGCGTGGACTAGAGGTTATAAAGACCCCCAGCACTGAGCAGTGGAGCAGTGGAACTGCTATTTTATCCAATCAAATCCTCACAGCAATGTTTCAGAATCTAGTAGAAAACCTTCCTGGACAGTAGACACAGTTACTCCAACAAAAGCAGGAGAAACTCTTTTTAATGCCCTTGATTTCAGATGAATCAGTGAATGAGCAGGTGTCCCAATACTTTTGTCTATTTAGTTGGCATTGTTGCTGTTATGTACAATCCTCATATCTCCAAACAGTGAAGAGGGGTAATATGTTACCGGGGTATAGCACCAAATCCACCACCGACACCTCTCTATAACACTACATCTGGACTGGTCAGTAAATGAACGCTCGGTCTGCTGCTTCTCATTGTGAAAGCTGTGAAGATGTGTCCGAGCTTTTCACACAAGCTCATTATCGTGACATCTGAGCGTGCGAGACTCACTGGACGGACGACCTCAAAGCTTTTCACTCTCATTAATGCTCTACTGTTCAGATCACAGAAGGTCACGACCTCCAGATATCGAATATAATTCACCCGCTGTTCAAGTATAATACCCGTAAAGTGTAATTCCACTGACTCTTCATCATCTTCATCATCTTCATCATCATCATCATCTTCATCATCTTCATCATCATCTTCATCATCATCTTCATCATCTTCATCATCTTCATCATCATCATCATCATCATCATCTTCATCATCTTCATCATGTTCCTTCATTATAGAGAATCTTTAGCGATTTCTTTACAGTGGAGGTGAAGACGGAACACATAACCATTGTATTTACGATCCAAACCCACCAGTGAAACAGTCTTTATATGGAATTGAACAAAATGCACAAATGTGGAACTACTTTTTGCCACATTACATCTACATATTGCACATGTATCCCTGCACTGATTTAATAACGTGCACATTTCAAAAAGCCGTTTTGGAACCAGAATCTTCTCAGAAGTCAGTAAAACAGTGAGCCAGGCATCAGGCCGTGTGTTCAGAAGCATTAGGTTCAGATGTCTGCTTCCATTCACACCACTGCCACTCTTCTGACTGTGGGAAGGTTATGGAGAACAGAGAGTTTCACACTAAACCCACAAACCCACTGAGAAACACTGTGTTCACATCCACACTCTTCTCTCAGGAGAGTTTCTGAAAGACTGGTGGACTTTAATGTGGATCATATGAACATAGAACAGACTGTTTCTCAGATATCAAAGTGTTTCAGCTGAATATGCAGCGTCTGTGAGAACGTCTCCAGGATTCCAGAAGAAACTGAGCTGAAGCTGAATAAGCGGACTGAACGGATATCTGCTGGTCAGATGTGTGAGAGCTGCCTGATCAGGTTCACACTCACCTTCTGCACACTCAGCGCCTGAGCTGAAGATCAGCACAGGTAAAGGGAATTAAACAGCCTCTTACCTCACTCTCCGGTGTGTGTGGATGTGTGCCTTTGAGTCGGTGTGAACACACACACTCACACTCTCACAGCTGTACACTGGTTTTCTCACCTCTTGCCAATCACAGACAGGAGCTGCTCACTTCCTGACCCTGAACTGCTGAAAAAACCCTGTGGTGTGGTAAACACACACACACACACACACACACACACACACACACACACACACACACACACACACACACAGCTTCTTCTTTTTGTCTAATGAAGTATGTGATTTACAAAGTTTACCAATATCTGCCCAATAAAGGGTCTCAGTAGTGCTGATAAAGGGTTCTTTGGTGCTGTCTAGAACCATGAAAATAATTCTACACCAAACCATCTATCAGAGGTTTTCCATCAATCCAAGGAAGCTTTAACCAGGCAAAGGGGATGGTTAGAGAACATCCACACCTGTAGAAGTTGTGAGGTGCTGGCCGGCGTGCTCATAGGAAGGAGATGGGAATTATAGACGGGTATAAAGCCCCCCAGCATTGTTACTTGCAATCAAATCCTCACAGCAATGTTCCAAAAACTAGTAGAAAGTCTTTCCTGGACAGTAGAGACAGCAATGTTGGGACAGATGGATGGAACATTCAATTTCTGAAGTTGCATGTGTCAGGAGAATACATCATAGAAGGCATTACCACCCACAGTGGACAGTGCAGTGGCTGCGTATGTGTGCTTCATGAAGGGGTAAAGCCATTATAAGAACCATTGTTGGTTCCATATAGTTAAGGGTCTTTTTAAAGACTGAAGACCCTCCACATAACGTTTTCTTGTTACAACACCTTGTTGCACTTGGCCCGGTCCACTGAATTACTGGACTGCAGTTCTGTTGGTATTCTCCAATGGATGGACGAATGGAAGGGTTTCATTGATCCTGAAGGAAACTGAAGCCTGAGTAAATGATCTGGATGTAGAGAAGAACGGTTTTGTTGTTTTATGGCTTCACATTTCACCGCTATAGATCCGGCTCTGACTGTTATGAAACGTAGATGCTCAGATGAACATACAGCTGGGAAAGTACAGCTTTTGAAGTATGGTTTTGAAGAGACCAAAGTGAAAGAAGATGTTTGATTATACGGAGAGGCCGTCTGGTTCCAGATCAGCCTATAACCCCCAACCCCAGTGAGGAAACGTGGAGTTTACCTTATTGTGACACTGAGTTTCAAAACCCTTCAAATCCAGCTTTACAGAAGTTTCATTAAACTTCCTTTTACTCAACAGAGAATTCAGCTTTTACTTTATAGGTCACATGAACTTCACTGCAGGACCCCAATCTGGAGTCACAGTGCAACTCTGATCCCAGCAGCCGTCTGAATAAAACAAAGAGGACAAGTGAAGTCCTTTAAAGAGAAGCAGAAAGATCTGATCACGTGGCATTAATGTAAGGTCCTTCCACTTTCTGCAACTGACCTGTCCTGGATTGGATGATGGAGTAAAGGCACAGTTGATCTTGTGGTTTTAAAAAGGGAAACATCCACCACCACGTTTAACAGCTGAAAGGCACTCAGAGTGAAACCTCAGTCACATTGTAATTTTCCATTCCACCTTAAATGCTGGGGCAGTTCTGGACCAGTGCTCTTTTGTAACAGTGCAGAATTACAGTGGAACGGAAACTTCCAGAAAATAGAAACACCAGCTTCAGCTTCCAAATCAAAACTGATTTCATTTTTATGTCTATAATAAAAAAATTCAGCAGCCAATCAAACAGCAGATTAGCCCCGTCCACTGCAATTGGCACGGCAGCCAGAAGGGCGGCGCAAGAGCTTATTTTAACTCTGATTTCATATAAAATAATTCCAATAATAAAAATAATCATTTAAGACTGGATTTTATAAACCTCATTAATTCTAGTGCATCTCCAGAAATGTGTTTTCATTCATAAATAAAAAGCTAAACAATAATATTCTATATTTATCACATTTGAAATCTTTTTGTTTTAATGTTGATACTGATTATTCATTTAATCAAACTCCAGCTTTTGAATAAACGTCCACACCTGCTCTCTTCAGGCCTGAAAGGGACGCCTTTCTGTCCAGTTCTGTTTAAAAACACGGTCCAGCAGACAGTATTTCTGTAGATGTGGGGATTTGGTCGGTTTCATGATATATTTTTATAATATTGGAAATAAACATCATATTGGATTTTCCAAACCGGTATGAATGTATATATAATTTTAACTGACTGAGCGTCTTACTGATGGAAAACAGCCTTTTTTCAATCATCAGAAGATTATTTGAGAGTAAAGGACCAAAAATAATACAGGGCGTGACTGTTTTCTGGACCACCACCACGACACAAACGGGATCAGGTACAGAATTACTGCTGTCCTTTCAAAATCAGGTACATAATTCATTTTCCCATTTGTCTGAAAATAAAGAAGCACCACAGAGAACGATCCCTAAAGGAACTCGGAGTAAAATCAGCCGGAGACGCTCACACTTAAGCATGTTTATTGTAAAAAATACATATAAAACATTTTTCCAGACGTACAAAAAGTCTGAGAATAGAAACAGTATCATGGACAAACAGAAGACCAAGCCATGTCTGAAATGTGAGACAAACACTTAATAAATAAATACTCAACCCTGCCGCTCAGTAGCAGAACCGAGGCAAGATTGTCTGAATCTGGGGCTGCAGAGACCATCGGCGCACCGACCTTCAACCCCTCAACACCTAAACACGCGTCCCAAACCCTTATTCAACCCAGAGACGGAAACCTGCACAACATCCGGTCCATAGGATTCCACATAAAGAAAACGGGGACACTCGAACACTGCTTCTGGAGTTGTGTGGAGCAGAGGACCAGACTGAGAACCACTTCTATACAAATAAAAGGTTCCTTGATCTGTAACAGTGGAACCCTTTATGATTCTATATAGCAGTGATTCTCAGGGACACTCAGATGGTCCATATTTTTGATGTTCCATCTTTCCGAGCCAAATGTGTGATTGGAACCAAAATGTGGACCGTCTGGAAATCCTTGAAGACCATGCCTGGAAGGTCTTTGAGAAACAGGTTCAAAACCATTGGCATATAGTTCCATTTAAAGAAGTGATTCTCCAATAACCCTCAGGAACCCCCAACAGCCCAGAATTTGGCATCAACACCGTGAGTCAGGTTGAAGCAAAAAATCTGGACCATCTGAGAGTCGCTGAGGATCAGAACCACTTTATTAGAACCATGTACCATGATCCAGAACCACATGCCATGGTACATGTCCACAGAACTGTCCTCCATTCAAGAATGACATCAAATGGCTCAGACATGAAAACATCAAACGAATCAGATAATCAATCGCTTTGTTCCACTTCAACCAGGTAAATGATCAGACTGGTCGACTAGATCAGAGGAGCATCAAATAAGGGTCAAAGTTAGGAAACGACTGATGAAACGGAGAGAAAATAGGGGTAAACTGCCCCCAAGAGGACAGAACAGTCATGGCACATTCAGAGATGTTCAATTTTCAGGGCTTTTGGATTTTCCTCCTCAATAAATATGCCTGAGAAATCCGATCTAAGATATAATCAGACATGTGCACCACGGCCTGCTTCATGATCAGGAGATGCACTCGGAGGTTTTGTGGGCGACATTCAAAAGGGGAAATTCACTCGTTTCACTTTCTGTTTCTCTGCAGAACCAACCTTCTGGAGGATCACCTGGACTGTCTCATCAGTCCAAGCAGGCAAGATACCCCACGTCCTCCACGGCTGTGAAATCCTCACCACGGGGTCGGTTTAGATCTTTCAGACGCTCTACAAGAACCACATCTGAGGTGCCTGTGAACTCCAAGCCATGACATCCCATCTGCAGAAAGGTGCTTAAAACAGTTAACAAAAGCCTTTAAACAAACACCCTCCACCGTGTGTAACAGTCAAATGCCAACTAAGAGGAACCACAGTCACTTATTTTTTATCAAGCTGAAGTTCTCACTACACGTTTCTGTTCCACCTGAAATGATGAGAGTTCTGGACAGGTGCAGAGACATGAAACAGGTCAATCGGACCCTTTTTAAAGTCATGCAGCCTCTCATCCACATCCAGGTACTGAAAAATGGAGATTTTCTTCCCTCCGTTCTCAAAAATATTTTCCATGTTCTAGATAACAGTGCATCATGAATGCATGTGAACCAGTCTGTTAGAGATCACACGCTTTGACGAAAAACTTTAGACACCAAACATGTTGTCATGTGAAAATCAGATTTTGAGAGACAATGTTTACTGTAAGCCCCCCTGCAGGGTGGGCAAGAACGGAATACTGTAAAGCCCCCCTCAGCTGTCCTCAGGCTAAGCGTATGGGTCCATATGGTGAACACACACGGACAGTCTCTGAGCAGATGGCTTGGTTCTCGCACACAAACCCCAGAAGTGTGTACAGGAGGTCACATCTGATCCACAGAGAAGCATCCACGAGTAAGGAGGAGGTTTCTTCTACGTCAATCCAAACGAGCGTTCAGAGAGAGGTCAACAATGTCAAGTGGGGTCATCAGGACGTCCAAAGTCCCATTCATCCAAATCTCTCTCTCTCTCTGAACACACACACACACACACACACACACACACTCACCGCAGCCACTCGGCAATCTCCAGCAAAACCGCAAACACTCAAGCTGACCACACACTTTACATAAAGGGTTCTTTGAAGAGAGTCCAGAGAGCAGACGTTCAGTGGACATGTGTAGAAGGTTCAGGGCTGGTCCAAACAATCCTGAGTATCTGTTACGTTGGTGGTCTTTTTGTCTGCTTTAAAGCCACAAAAATTTAAGCCTAAAGTGCAATAAATTCATCAGTAACGGTGTGGAAACCGCAGTGATTATTTACAGAATATGAAGGTATTTGTTCAACAGCATTTAAACAAAGCAGAACACCCTCCACCATGTTTCACAGATGAACGGCATTCAGAGAAACGCATCAAGGCCTCCTGCTGGACATATTCTGAACTGCAGTAATAAACACTCAAAACTATTCCTCCATCTTCAAATCGCATCTTCCTGCAAACGTCAAGAACGCAGAGCTGATACGATGGGGGTTAACGGAACTGACGTTTGGGTTTTATTTCGTTTATGCACCGTAAACCAACCTGGATCCCACATCAACCACTTCGCAAGGGCAGAACAGTTGCCAAAGAATAGCTCAGCAATACCTTGGCAACACCAAGGATACCGCAGTGACCACCTTGCAACCGTATCCAGGTTGGTTTGAAATGCACCACCACAAACAAAACCCAAACTTAGGTTCAACCCAGAAACAGAACCTGCATGTAAATACTGGGTCAGAATAAGAACCCTGTCTGCAGTCTGTACAACATCAACCCAGCATCTTCAGTGTGCAGTCAGGGGAACGTTTGGTCTGATGCCCCCAACGTCACTGGGCTCAAGGCAGTAAGAGGATGACAGTCCATTGCAGGGTACCACACACACAGCGACCAGAGCGGGAACCCGCAAACTCGGGCCCTGGTTCCGCCCACTTTAAATTATGGCTGACGTGGAAATGGTTTGTGGGTCAGCCCTGAACCGGTTCTACACCCAGTAAGAACCTTTATTTTTAAGAGCATGATCAGAGACCTCGGCTGAAGCGTCTGAATCAATCCGAACCGCACGAAAGATCATTCAGCTTATGAAATGATAGACACAGTAACGTGAGAGGATGAAGAACAATAACACTCTCCAAATAATAATCATCAGAATCATGAAAACATCATCAAAGCGTGGCCCTCATGCCTCCGAGGGGATGTTGTGCAAAGTCCAGGGTTTCCCCGAAGCGGCCTTTTAAAAAGCAATCATAATAAACAACCAGGAAACCACAGCAGGGACACATCAGCGCTGCTCAGGAAAGCTCTTGTCCCCCTAAACTCTGTCCCGTGGAGGGAGAACAATGTCCACTGGAACAGCACCTGCTACACTATTCGCAGTATTTTCACAAACCATTAGATTTTTTGTGTTTTTTCTTCTCATTGTTTTTTTTTTTGTTTTGTTTTGCTCTGCAGTTCTGATCAGTCTGACAGATTCACTCGGGCGTCTGTGAGCTGAGGGCGAAGAGAGGAAAAGCAAGCCTAGCGAGACACACTTCTGTCCAAGCAAGCAGTCTACAGCGCAGAAAGGTCAAGTGCCGGACCGTCCGCGCTCCAGCCGGCGCTCCTGCCCGGGCTCGTTCCTTTCGCTCCCCTCGTTCCCGTCTCTGCTGGGTTGATGTGGCTGCCAGGGGCACAGTGTCCTGAAAACGAAAGGACAAGCAAAACACAATCGATTTAATAAATGCAGTATATGGACAAAAGTAACGGGACACCTGCTCACTCACGTCTGAAATCAAAGGTATTATAATACGTTTACCCTGCTTTTGTTGGAGTAACTGTCTACTGTCCAGGAAAGACGTTCCACTAAATTCTGGAACATTGCGATGAGGATTTGATTGGGTTAGGGTTAGGACAGATGACCAAAACAAACTGTTCAAACTGGTCCACCAAAGCTCACCTGAGTCAAGCAGATGAGGCGGGAAAACGAAGTCAATCAAAAGGATGCTCTGGACAACAGGGCTTCACCCTGCTCCAGGAGTCGATACACCTACAGGGAAACAGACGAGGAGGATCAGCGACAATCACCATCCTGATTCTTCTCAGAGATACTACGGTTCTCCTCACTTCAGACACACCCTCTTCTACACCAACACAGTCCTCCATGTTTATACTGCACTCCAGATCAGGTTCAGTATTCTACATTTGGAGAGGAGTCAACGAGGCCTATGATGATAACCCCGCCCCCATCCCTACTGTGAAGCATGGTGGTGGTGGATCGCTTGTAGATGTGTGAGCTACACACACACACACAAGGAAGCTGCACATGGGACACACTTGGATGTTCCAACATACAGTGATCCTGATGTTGGGGAGATCTCTAACGTGCAGTTAGTTTATAGAATACAGGAACTGGAGGCATGAGCAGCTTCATCATCTGAGAAATGCTTCTTACCCTGTATGAATCGGTCATACATCCTGTAGTGCACCTACAGGACTCCACACCCCACGTTAAACTAATCCCGTCTGAACACGGGTTATGAAAAGTTATGAAATGTGTCCAGTCAGGTGTGTCTGAAGTTCATGGACAGAGAGATAATGGTTACTTCTTGTGGTAGACGCATAGGCAGGCCAGGCGGGCGATGGTGTCTCCTTGAAGCAGGTCTTCAAGGCATATGGAGCACTCTCCACTGTCTTTACTGAGCACATCCGCTGCAGGGCAGGAGAAAAGAGGAGGTCAGGAGGTTTTACACCCTGTCCTGACAGCAAGCCAGTGTTCAGATAAGGTGAACATTACTGATATACACACAACTCTACCAAACTCTCTTAAACAGCTGACAGAGATTCAGTGTGGGTTTGGTGGGTTATGAATGCCTCTGCTTTAAGCTTTCGGTAGAGTTCTGAGAAGATTCTGGATCTAAAATGAGTTTTTATAATCACATATCATTAACCTGGTGGAGGGATACATGCATAATATGTAGGGCGTCATTCAGCATAAAATAGTTCCTAAAGAAAACTGTATTAATTCAGATTCTCCACTGTTTTCCCATCATAAACATTCCGTATGAAACCCAGAAGACTGGTGCAGCTTCATTGGTGGGTTTGGATAGTAATTAAAATGGCTGAGTGTGTTGTAGTTGTGGGAGTGTTAGGACACAGTGGACGGAAGACTGATGTGGAGAACTCACTGTTGTAAGGCAGAGGTGGAGAAGTGAGGCAGCTCAGCAGGTGCTCCTCAATCCGGCCTCCTGGGAAGGGTTTGGTGCAGAACGGGCAGCGGATTGCTGGGGATGTAAATAAAGAAATCAGTCCAATCATCAGATGCACATACGAAACTGCAGAGCATCCCATAATACAGAGCCCGTATCCCACAATTCACCCAACATTTCTGATTACGAATCAAAAACGGGCACCAAATTCCAACCTCTCATTATTCTCATCAAGTTTATGTAAACATGCTCTGTTCTGATTGGCTGGGCCTTTTGCAAAAAGGAGTGAGGGCTGTGCTGTGGGCTGAATAGGCGGGGCTTAACTGCTGTGGGCTGAATGGGCGGGGCTAAACTGCTGTGGGCTGAATTTCTAAACCACAAATTAAAAACTCCTCAAAATGATAATAAAGGAATAATTTAGCCAAAACAACAAGTTCCCCATTAAATAAAATCAGACGAGTGGCAGCAGATCACTGAAGAAGAAGAAACGCATCAGTCATCAAGTCACCCTTCAAGCCCGGACAAGAAAAGATGCCACGAAGGAGCAGCCCGACCTTTAATTTCACATTAAGCAGAAAATTCAGGCTTCAACATGCCTGCTCCTCACGTCCACGTTACACGGAACAGTGAGTCACAAACCACAAACCCACAGTGTAGAGAGTTTGGCCTGCAGTGAGCGTCGCACCAACGCAGCCCATCACCCAGGACGTGTTTGGTATCTGACGAGCTTTTTAGATTACTAACACGCGGGACGGTCACCAATCTCATCTCTGTAGTCGCACCCCCATATTCGTACATCTCCACCCATCTCCGAGAGCTCCTCCAGAGCTTCATTAGTTAATAAGTGGGCGTGATTTAGACTATGTTAGTCTACAAACACAAACAGAACCTTCACAGAGAGGAACGCAGGAGGAACCGGACCCTCTTTCATCAAAACAAACCCGGCTTCAGGGCGGCTACGACAAGATGATCAGTTGCCAAACTGTTCCTGTTACAGTTCTGAATCAGCAACTGACCACTACCTCCTTCCTTCAGCCGAGGTCAGCTCAATCAGAATCTTGACCTTTGCTTGGTCATCTAATTAGCAGTGTTCTGACTGGCATCTCTGTACGCAACGTGTGCTGCCACGGGGTGAATGCCAGCCGTGCATTTGCCCCGATGGCCCACTTTCTCTCCGCTCAGTCTCGCTGGACCGCTGCCAACGGGAGTTGACCCATTTCCTGTTGAAATCTGCCTGCCGAGGAACGCGGGAAAATGACTTGTTCCTAAGACCTTCCATGAGTCGCTCCATTTCGACACCTCGAATGTGACTCACTTCCTCAGGAAGAGGCAGAGTGTCTGTGTGAGCAGCTGTGGGAAAACTGAAATTCCTCAGTTCCTGGAATAACGGAGTGGTACCGTGCGTAGACATGGACATTTTAGATCAACTTCTGTTTAATGTCAACTTATGCTCACCTATTCAGTCTGCAGCAGTTTAGCCCCACCCACATTAAGAATGATTGCAGCCAGTTAGAACGGTGCTCATTTCCATACAGGTGTTAAAGGTTCCAGGCGTTCAACCGTAAGCGACAGAGAAACATTGGTTTGGAAATGAACTGACTGCTTTTGGAACATAAAGACCAAGTGGAGCTGAGCATAAAGGGGCGGGGCTAAAATAATTACATTTAGGATTATGGGCCTTTAAAGGTCACAGCAGCAAAACAGACAGACAAATGGAGCAGTGGGGTCAACTGAGCTCAGCCCCGTCCAGGTCAGAGTACAAACACTGCCACTGCACTTGTTTTAAGGCGTTCCTCCAGGTTCCCTCTGGAGATCATCCCGTCAGGAATGTCTGAACCGTCTGTAAATCTTTCACCTAATTACACGCCGGAGACATTATCCATCCACGAACACAATGGGCCTTGTTTCATGGGTGGTTCAGTGTTTAATCCACATTACAATCCAGAGAAAGCCACAAACCAGGCCACTCGGAGCTGTGATCCCACTGTGCTCAGATCTGTGCTTCCTGTAAAACTGGAAACGTTCCTCTCCAGACCATCTCCATGCAGATCAATAATGTTGACAGCTGAACATTATTCAGCTCCATGCAGTCCTGTAGCAGCAGACATCAAATCCTCCTACACTTAAAAACAGTCTGTCATTCTTAAATGATAAAGGCTTAGAATGACTGACTGTTTAGATAAAATAAACCACAAAACTCTGAAGTGAATCTTAATATAAACGACTCAAAACATTCAATTAATATTATTATTAAACTCATCAGCAGAAAGTGATCAATAACTGATGATAACTGTAGTCTGATCTGATCAATATTTATTGATCTACACATCAGAAGTCGTGTCTCTCAGTACGGCGTCGGGTTTAACGCAACATGACGTCGTATCTGTGTCTTCAGGGCGAAATCTTGAGACGGCAGCAGTGTGTGGACGAGCGTCGTCCTGTTGGAACAGAGCACCGGACTGTGTGTTCAGAAAAGGCAGAACCACTGGTTGCAGAACCAATGTAACGTTGGTCTGTTAAAGTGTCTGTAATGAAGATCAAAGGTGATCTGACATCGTACGGTATTAAACCTACATCATCACACCAGACCTTCTGGACATATGAGGCCTGACAACAAACTGTTGATCTTGGTGCTGACCACATGGATTCGTTGGTCATCTCCACCAAAGATGACCCGCTGCCATTCTGAGCGACTCCATGCCACTCTGGTATGACAACATCACGTCAGCATCACCAAAGACTGCAGTGGTCAGGGCAGTCGTCATAGTGGCAGCAACAAACGGCATGATGCAGACCATTAACAGGATGACTCATGGCAGGACTCGCTGTTCACTGAATGTCTGCAATCGTGGCCGTTGGGTCACTCCTTGCACGTCGGACAATCAGTCAACTCTCCCTCTGTGGTTCGTATTGGTCTCCCAGATCCTTCATGTCACATGACTGGTATGGTGCCACCACGTCGATAAGAATTCAAACCCTTCTGACTGCTGGAACTGCTTTCGAACTCTTAAACTCGCTTACTTCACTCGCAGTGGACGATCCAGACACATCTTATTTACTGAATTACTGATATTTATACAAAAACAGTTTATAAATATACCACTGCCTTCACATTTTACTTAATGTCCCTGAGGGAACCCTCCCAAGGGACCAATAAACTTCTGGCTAATCTAAGTCTGAATGATGGTTAATGGAACTGGGATTTTGCCAGAGTCAACCAGATCAGATGACGATATTCCCCAAGGGTTTGCTGTTGATCTTCAAAGTAACCTGAAAGTAAGCCTCCCAGCCCATAAGCCCAGTCCTGTCCTCAGTTCCCAGTCCAGACTCCTGTCCTGTCCCTCAGACCTCAGCACATACCCCAGTCCAGTCCTCAGACCCCAGTCCTGTCCTCAGTTCCCAGTCCAGACCCCTGTGTCCTGTCCCTCAGACCCCAGTCCAGTCCTCAGTTCCCAGCCCAGACCCCTGTGTCCTGTCCCTTAGTCCTCAGTCCGTACCCCAGTCCGTGTGGGCTGGAGGAGACACATTCAGGTGATGTTCAACCTGGATGTGACCTTGTTAATGAGTCTATTAATAAGCTCAAACAAAATAAACCCTAAATCTGCTTCAAAATAAGTATCTGTGAGATGAAACCACAGGCATTCACACCCCGTCCAGATCAAAGCACAGCTTTGTCCGCAGTTCTGTCCGAGCTCTCGGTTCCTCCTTAAATGCGGAGCGGAGAGTTCGGACAGAAAGCCAAAGAAAGGCTGCGAGAGCGAAAACCTTCCGCACGGAAACACGGAGAGTCTTACTGCCGTGTCGGACTCTGTACAGTCCGATCCAAGCCTCGGACACAGGCCGGGGGCTCCGGACCCTCCCCGCCCTGGCTGCGCTGCTGCGGCCGACTGAAGCGTGCCTTCCTCCGGGGAGCCGCTCTGAGAAAGTCCGGTGCGGCGCAGGCCCCGCGCCCTCCTCCTCCGCTTCCTCCTGCGCGGCCAGCCGCTCGCTGCCGCCGGGGCTCCCTGCGCTCTCCCCCCGTTCCTCCTCCTCCGGCGTGTCCCCGGATGGGGGCAAGGAGGCGTCCGGACTCTGTCCGGTCGGACTGCCAGTGTCCGAATCGCTGCCCTCCTCCGAGCGGCTCCGGTTCGCTTCCGAGTCGCGGTCGAAGCTGCCCGACAGGTCCAGAGACAGGCTGGCCGGCCTGCTGCCGCCGCGCCGCCGCCGGGACTCGCGCTTCACCCCGCCGCGCTTCGCAAGGGAGGCCGGGGATGGAGCGGCCTGCAGCCGGCTGGAGCGGGTTCCCATCGGGGAGAGAAGCTGAGAGTCGGTGCTGCACAGCCGGGGAGACGGGCTGTGTCTGTGTCTGTGTGTGTGTGCGCGCGCGCGCGCCGGAAATAACGTCTGGCACCTTCCTCCTCCGCAGTGGTTTAGAAACAGCAGAGCAGCTCTTTGTGTCTCACAAACAACTTCATAAACCTTCACATTTACTAACCCAGTGGTCCTGGAGGCACCCCTACCCCGCTCCCACCCAGTAACAAGCCCTTCAGAGCTGCAGGGGGTGTTAAAGCCAAACATGCAGGGCAGGGGTGCCTCTAGGACCAGGGTTGAGAAACATCTGCTGGGCTTGTTCCGATCCTTTCCACCTCATGAACTACATTCGTTATAAAACAGCAGACCTGTCTGCGACGTAATGTGATGAGCACAGCCGCGTTCTCGGCTTAGGACGGAGCTGCCGGGACGAGTACGGGAGTTTGGGATGAGGCGGGATGATCATCATCTGACATCCTGGCCGCACTCATGCTCAGATGCAGACTAATCAGACTTACAGACTAACCAAAACAAATGCATCTGTGTTGACTTACAAACAGTGGAACTATCAGACATACTGACTACTTAATTCATTAATTCATTGAATCGATCTGTCAGATGAACAACATATATGACTATTAGACTTAAAAATAGTTGAGTCACATGAAGAAAAAAAATACGTTTCGCCAGTTTAATGGTTGAAAAGGACAGTAAATACAAAGTGAAAGTAGTTCTGACCGAAGCTGGAGTGAAAACAGTCCACGAGGGAAAGTGGGCCACTGAGACCACTACATGAACTTTCCCGGGGATTTTATACCCAGAACCAGGAACATCAGACGAGGCCCTTTGAGCCAATAGCATTGAAACAGTGGATTATTTCCCCTGAAAGGGTCACTTTGACATCATTTGATAAGTGTTTCCTCATCTGCTTTCGTCATGGACATTCTGTACACAGCAAATATAGATTATACATATCACTTCTTCAGGCAGGAGCATCAAACAGGAGATCTGGGAATTTGTGTAGACTCACAAACAATATATCAGGCCTACAAATGATATGAAACTTACAATCTAACTACAGTCAGTCTAACTGACTACTATCAAATGCACAAGCAGTTTATCAGACAAACATTCCACCTTTATCACACTTACACTTATTCTCAGACTTACAGTGTAGGTAACTACTTCAGATTTAACCATTACACAAATAAACCATTTAATAATATCTCTATGGCTTTTCCCATTCTGTTGAATGACTGTTACAGCGCCTCCCTCAGGCTGGTACCGTCAGCCGAACTGTCCATAAAGAGCTGAATCGTATTATAGATTAATAAAGACATTAAGAGTAAATATAATGATTTCGAAATTTGATTAGTTATCCAAAATCAACTTATTCAAACTCTTTCAATGAATCATAAATGGGGTCATGTTTATTCTGAACTCCTCTGTGTGTGTGTGTGTGTGTGTGTGTGTGTGTGTGTGTGTGTGTGTGTAACTGGAAGTTGACAATGTTATTCATTTATCTCACAAGCTACAAGGAAAGAATTCCCACAACCAGTGTCGAGCCATAATGAACTGCTGTTTATCACAACACAGTCCTCATTTCCTCCATGACTGCTGGGTTCTCCTGGGTTCCATTTAAAAAATTCTAAGGCCCTCCCCTCCGCATCCACAAACAGACCCTCCTGCACTTGATCATTTGCCCCGATAAACGTGTATGTTGAATCAAAGGCTCGAAGCAATCCAGAGAGCTTCTGGTTTTCCTCCTCATTTCTGGGCAAAGCCAGCTTTCCTCCAGCAAGGTGGCAGATTGTCTCGCCTTCACGGAACGTCTTTTTTAGGCCATCAGACACAAAGAGCTTCTGCCCAACTTTCACAGACACACTGAATCTGCCAGCTTGAAATGAAATGAAATGAAATGAAATGAAATGAAATAACATTAATATCCAGAATGAATCTCTAATATCATTAATATCCAGAATGAATCTCTAATATCATTCATATCCAGAATGAATCTCTAATAAAGTTAATTTTCACAATGAAGGTTTATTAATATTAACATGTTGAAGTGACTGTTTGTAAAGAGATAATTAGAGTATATAATTATTCATTTGTTTAAAGGTTTTTAATGTAAATATTTGTACTGTATCAAATTTTACTGACTATATTGAATGGTTATACGGTGAATGAGTGAAGGTCCGGTCTCAGTCCTACCCTTCTCCATCATGGCCAGCCTGGCTTTAAGACCCCTGAGCTCCTCCTGGAGATCACTGTGAGAAGATCCTGAGAGTAGAAAGCAAATGTTTCATCAAATAGAAAATACTCTGATGAACACTGGACTCTTCATCTTTCAAGAGCTTCAGCAGTAATGGTTTACTCTCAATACCTAACACAAGTGACTGTATACCTGGCAAACCTGGATCTCCTTTTGGTCCTTTGGGTCCAACTGGACCTTCTGGTCCTTGTGGTCCTGCTTTACCTGGAGGTCCCTGCACACTCAGGCCTGTAACCAGAGCACAGTGATCACCTTCATGCTGAAGCCTCACCTGCACTCTTTCCAACTCTGAACTGGACCCACATACCCGGCTCTCCCTTCTCTCCTTTGGGACCAGTGACTCCATCTTTCCCATCTCTGCCTGGGAAGCCGTTGTGTCCTGGTGTACCTGGAACCCCGGGAGAGGCTGGACAGATAAGGGTTTGAGGAGCAGCATTTTCAGATCCGCTGACCAAATGGAGCTCCATTTGCAGCAGTAACAGCAGAAAAGTGAAGAACTGACTCGACAGCGCCATCTTCTGCTCACTGTGGGAGATACATGCAGGTTTACCACAGTAATGGTGATTTACCAGATGCACTGCAGTTTAGACCAAAACTGGTTTAGTTGAAATTATAGAAGTGTAGAAATGAGTGTAGAAGCTGGTGTAGAGTGTAGAAATGAGTGTAGAAGCTGGTGTAGAGTGTAGAAGTGAGTGTAGAAGCTGGTGTAGAGTGTAGAATTGAGTGTAGAAGCTGGTGTAGAGTGTAGAAGTGAGTGTAGAAGCTGGTGTAGAGTGTAGAAGTGAGTGTAGAAGCTGGTGTAGAGTGTAGAAGTGAGTATAGAAGATGGTGTAAAGTGTAAAAGTGAGTGTAGAAGCTGGTGTAGAGTGTAGAAGTGAGTGTAGAAGCTGGTGTAGAGTGTAGAAGTGAGTATAGAAGATGGTGTAAAGTGTAGAAGTGAGTGTAGAAGCTGGTGTAGAATGTAGAAGTGAGTTAGGACACTGGACTAATTTTTCATCCAAAGAATTCTTCATCTTAAGCTGCTCTACATTGATCTGATCCACTCTGAGCCTGTAACTCTCAGATCTAGGTTCTGTGTCTGATTACAGTTTTAATCAGATCACTTCATCATCACTGACATTTATTCTTGAAATGAAAGAATAAAAGAATAAAGGACAGAAAGCTCTGATCTTCTGAACCTGAGTTAAAATGAGATTTAGGTAAAGGCGTGTGAAGCTGGTCTGGTTGTTGTGTTCTGTGGTGAATCAGTAACTTCAGGCCAAAGTTCAGGGCTGTGAGAAGATCCTATAGATCTAATGAATCAGTGTCCTGTAATGAAGACTTTGGTACTGAGCCAATCATGTCCTTAAGGAACATCTGAACATCAGATGAATATACAGAGGCTTCACCACAAAGTCCAAAAGACCAGATTAGACTTTAAAACATCTAAAGAAGACCAGCTGTGGAACAGCATTCTTTGGACAGAAGAAACTAAGATCAACCTGTTCCAGAATGATGGGAAGAAGAAAGTCTGGAGAAGGCTGGGAACGACTCGTGATCCAAATCACACCACAGTCTGTAAAACATGGTGGAGGCAGTGTGAAGGCAGGAGAAGGCATGACTTCCAGCAGCACTGGATCACGTGTTTATTGATGTGACAGAAATGAACGAAACATT
>CM067524.1:3478555-3498555 GCA_034509495.1 Acestrorhynchus altus
GATACCTGATCAGACACTACAGACTGATACCTGATCAGACACTACAGACTGATACCTGATCAGTCACTACACTGATACCTGATCAGTCACTACAGACTGATACCTGATCAGACACTACAGACTGATACCTGATCAGTCACTACACTGATACCTGATCAGTCACTACAGACTGATACCTGATCAGACACTCAGACTGATACCTGATCAGACACTACAGACTGATACCTGATCAGACACTACAGACTGATACCTGATCAGACTCTGTATACTGGTTTGTGATCAGACACTATATACTATCACATGATCAGATTTTCTAAGCAGACACTACACACTAGTAGATTATAATGATCAGACACCGTAGATAGTTCCTTTGATATGACTACACTTATGCATTGTTACACAAACATCTGCAGCCCACAATAAAAGGGGAATATCAGTCACTTTGTGGTGCAGCAGAGTGATGTTTACAGCTGGATTAACTCCACTGACAAGTCATTTTTCAGGATTATCTCCCTGTAAACACTGTAGATAACTTCACTCTGTGGAAATCCATCCCATCCCTGCCTTTCACCTTATCTCTGTCTGGTTTTGATGGTTTCCAGTGTCCTGAGGTCACAGTTCCAAAATGATCAGTTATTTTTAAAAAAGGTTTTATCTCTTTAATGTTACTGTTGCACATATTTGATATAAAACCGTATTTTCTTTTGATTAAAATACAAGACGTGGTAAACATTTAGAACAAATCTGTGCAGTATCAAACGTAATGAAGGGAAACACACCATCGACAGGTTTACGTTGAGATCTGACTTTAATTCTGCTCTTAAATCCCAACTGAACAGCAGAACCACCTCTTCTCAGTATGTATCTGTGCCTGATCTGACTGTCCTGTGAGACCGAACATCTAGAAATGATCATTAAATCCATTTTGGCTTCTTTTCTGGAATGTTGGTTTGGTGTCATGAATCACATGAGAATGATGGGAAACAGGTCAGTAATGTTTTATGAGAACAGAAATGAGAATGTATTTCTACAATAATCCCAACCCCAGACTCTCAACTCACCAACACAATACTGGGACCAGTGACTCCATAATGAGTAACAGTAACA
This sequence comes from Acestrorhynchus altus, assembly GCA_034509495.1. Taxonomy (NCBI): domain Eukaryota; kingdom Metazoa; phylum Chordata; class Actinopteri; order Characiformes; family Acestrorhynchidae; genus Acestrorhynchus; species Acestrorhynchus altus. The sequence goes on from CM067524.1 coordinate 3,479,663, forward strand.
TCAAACAGGAATCCTCAAAGAACATTACAATATCATTACGCTCTTAATTACAGTTTAGAATAATGAACAATGTGAAGCAGCGGCTTCATGTTGGATGAAGGTCACACAGATTTATTAAAAGAAGAGAGTGTGGGTGAGCCGAGGACCTCCATTCATTCTGCCCCTGAGATTCTCCCTCAGATCTGTACGAGGAGATCCTTGACCTTTTATCTTCACCAAAATGACCTTTAAAACAAACCAACCAGCCAATCCCAAGTTAGCTCACATGACCTCCCACCTTTGGGCCATGCTGTAAACCTGAGGTGGGGGTAAACAGCCCTGAGGTTCTCCTCATGGGAGTCTAGGATTATTCTCATCAACTCTTTGTCTGGTAACTTAGTGCTTAAAGACGTTAAAGATGGGCACCAGGAGAAATCCGGAACACATCTGGACTGTGTTAATATTATAACTAGGGATGTCAGATTAATCACGATTAATTGTGGCAAATTGAGCAGTTACTTAGTAGTTATTTTAACTGACTAACAGTCCTATTATATTCAGTTATATCAGCACATGGTGATCACCTCCTCCTTTCTCCTCTCTCTGTCCACTCTATCAGCTCCTCTGACCACACAGGAGCTCTTTGTGGTTCTATAATTCAGACTGTAGTTCATCTGTTTCTCTGCAGACTTTATTCTCCTCCTTTCACCCTGATCTTCAATGATCAGGACCCCACAGGACCACCACAGAGCAGATATGATGTGGGTGGTGGGTCATATTAGGGCTGTCGATCAATTAAAAATATTACTAATCTCAGTTCTAAGCACACTGCGATTATTCACAATTACTCTGACTCGCGTTAACGTCTCTAAAGACAGAAGATGTTACTTAGCTATTTCACAAACAACGTGATAAGCTGACTCACAAACCAAGTCAACCCACTTGGAATCAGTGTTAATACCAACACAGTCCTCGTTCCCTGTAAAACTGTTGGGCTCATTCGGCTTCCAGTTGGTGTAGGTCAGCGGCCTTCTCCTCATATCCAAAAACTGACCCTCTTTCTCTCTGTCTGTTGTTCCAAGCAATATGTAAGCTGATAAGCTTTATGCATTGCAGACAGAGCTTTGTTTTCAGCCTCAGTTCTCGGCAGAACCAGCGTCCCACCAGCATCTGAGCAGAACAACACAGCTTCATTGAACGTGGCCATGATCCCATTAGACACGTAGTACTTCTGGCCCATGTTCCTGAAGGTGGCAAAGCTTGCAGCTTAAAAACAAACCAGGTACAGATAGATTATTTTATAACATTAAGAAGAAAATGAAAAAGGGCAGATGCCATGACAGCTGACCTCAGACCTGTCTGATCATGTGATGGATTTCCATGAAAAAATCAACCAAAAAATGACAGAATTTATTTTGGATTTAATTAAGATGATTTTTTTTGTTTTTCAGATTTTCAAATTCAGTTCAAAATCTCAAATCTTGAGTTTAGTTGTGGTTCATTCTTTTTAACGTTGTGGTCTGTTGGTTATAGAACCAGTCTTCCCAGAACTGGCAGGACATGCCTGATGTCTATGTGTGGTCTATGTGCATGTTTACATAATGATTCATACATTTCTATAAATTAATATATTTTTGTGGCCTTTTTTGGTAGCATTCATAAACGTCTATCAAATTCTATTAAATTCTATTAATATCTGTTGAACATCACAGATGTTAATTTCATAAATTGACTTATTATAAACTTATTTAAGGTACAAAAATCAAATGTAATACAGTAAAAAATGAATAAAATAAAATGATTGTACTGATTATTGAGGAATCTGTTCTGCACACAGAAGAATCTTTATCACTTCAATCTTAAAAAGAAAGACATTTTCAATGATTTTTTTTCTTGAAAACCCATGACGTCACAAGAGAGGTCTGAGGTGGGTTGAGTGGAAGTGCTTCCATGTTCCCTACCTTTCTCCAGTGAAATGACCCTGGACTTGAAAGCCTGGAGTTCGGACTGTAGGAACGTGAGCTGGCTGTTCTGGTCGATGCCTGTGAGAAGAGGTCCAGAAACAATGTCACCTCCAGGCTGCCTTAATGTCTGTTACATTAGTGTAATGTATGTTTGGGTAAACGTGACTTTGATTATACATTTTTGAGGACAGGGTTTAAGATGGTCACCACCCACCTCATCCCCGTCTCCCCAACTCGTCCCAAAAGTACTAGATGGAGCTCCATCATTCCAGAGAACATAGTTCCACTGGTTTGTACCCAGTAGGTTCATGATTGTTTATCTGCTCAAGAGAGGCCTATTCTATTTGCAGGACTTCTCTACTAACATTCATTAGAAGGGTTGTCCACAAACCTTTGTCCATACAGTACACAGGGGCTCTTCGATTGTTCCTTAGTAAATGTAATTGTTGTACAGTCATCATAAAAATTGCTGCACCCAGAAGAACGAGTGTGATTGCAGGTCTGTAGTGAAGGAAGATGAAGGTGATCAGGATCAATATCTGATGATAACTGTAGTCTGATCTGATCAATATTTATTGATCTACTCATACAGAAGTGGTGTCTCTCAGTACGGCGTCGGGTTTAACGCAAAACCCCAGACGTCTCTGCATGGAGGTGTAGAGGTTCCTAATGATACCTCGATCGCCCTTTTCTCCTTTGGATCCAGGAGCTCCATCTTTCCCATCCCTGCCATCTCTTCCAGGAAGGCCACTGTGTCCAGGAACGCCGGGGACTCCAGGAGGAGCAGGACAGCTGGGGGGTTTAGGAACTGCAGCTTCAGATGCACTGACCAGAAGCAGCTCAAACTGCAGTAGCAGCAGTGCAGTGAAGAACTGACTCAACAGCGCCATCCTCTTCTTACTGTGGGAGATACAGGATTCCAGATTTCCTTTTTCCTCCATCATGACCAACAAGACTAGAGCATGTACTTCAGCACCATCCTTCAATACAAGCAACCTGTTTAAATTAAAATGAAACACAAAACTCAGCACAGACAGTCAGCCGTTCCCAAGTGGTGTGGTGTGAGAAGCCATGTGAAGAACCATCTGCTCCTTATTATGGCCATGACCAAGGAGATGGTGGTGGACTTCAGAAGGGCGAAGACCACAATCAGGCCTGTTATCATCACGGGTCACAACGTTGAGCTGGTTGACACATACAAATACCTGGGTGTCCAGCTGGACAACAAATTGGACTGGAGGGCCAACACTGAGGCTGACATCTTCTTTCTGAGGTCCAATGAAAAGTAGAGGATCTCCTGAAAATAAAATCTGGCATGTGTGTCTTATAGATGTCTGGCATCTCATATAGATACTTTTCTACATTCCACAAAATTGACCTATACTGGTCAAGCATCCAGACCCTCCCACTGTTGCACAGGTTATCTACCCCATTCATCATTAGTCAGTTCTGACCACAGGGCAGGACATTCTGATGTCCAGTCTCTGAAAGAGCTCCTAAAAAGGCCTCTTGAAACCTGTTCTAAACATCTGCTGCTCCATAAGTGGGACCTCAAATTTAATTGGTAAGTCTGAACCAGTTTATTCACAATGACAAAAATACACAGAGTCAACACAATGTATGACACTTACCTACTCCTGAGGGTCTTCGGGTACTTCTCAGATCTGATCTATCACTTCTTTCTCCAGTCTGCCGCTTACGGCCAGCAGAACAGCTGACTGATTCTAACACTAATCCTAGAAGCAATCCAGGTCTTTTAAAAGCCTGACTGGAACTACACCTCCAGTATGTTCCTGCGTGGTACATCAACAGGAAGCACCTGGGCATCTTCAGTAGAACAGCCAAAAGTGATAACATTGTGATTCAGTCTGATGGGACCCATGAAGGTTGCTTTCACTGATGATGAATCATGTTGTTTATTCTTGACCTTGATCTTAAAGAGCCCATATTCTTTTATTCAGAGCTCTTTGTGTAACAACTGGGAGGCGTTATGCTCCCAATGCAATAACAATTTATTGTCACACAGCTATTTTCCAACCTCTCTTTGTCCACTGGAATTAAACAGGTTGACCAACACAACAACGTTGGTCCACCAACATCAACAACATGACCAAGCTGGTCCACCAATATGAATAACATGACCGAGTTGGTTAATGACAGAATGACAAGACAGAAATGTGGCCCACCGATCAGGCTGATCCACCAACCTTACAGACATGAAGTTTGTCCACAAACATCCCTTATATATAGCTGGTCCACCAACATGACCAACCTGAGTCACCAACATGATCGCCATTAAGCTGGCCCACCAGCATGACCAACATGGTCCACCAACATGAACAGCTTGAACAAGCTGCTCCACCAGTATGAAGCATGTCCAGCGTGACCATCACTGTCCACCAACATGATCATGTTGACGAACATGACCAAGCTGGTCCATAATTAAAGTGACAACCCTGCTGAAACACCTAGCTTTTGACCTGCATTTTGATGAACATGTGATTTCATATGTTACCTTTGTGTTTGTGTAACTGCAACAGTCGAAACTATTTAACCAAATATGAGAAATTTTGTTGCGATAACTGTTTGAAAATGAAAAGAATTGGTTCTAAGTCTGATATAACATTGTTCTTTACTCACACTGTTACCAGCTGACACTTATGATCATGTAAAAGAGCAAGAATGAATGTTCTTTGTGCAGGCCACTGCTATGACCTTGGTCTTCTCCGGAGCTCTCCTGTCCTCAGGTTAATCAGTGACTGTCTCACTGAAAGCAGTGACCACTGCAGTCTCTCTGTGAAGTAAGGACTGTAGTGCTGATTCAGCAGCTGTCCAAACGTGCTGGATGGGAAGTGTCCAGGTCAGTGTCTTTGTTAATGACCACTTTTAAGGTTTGTGCTGCATTTTTAATGCACATGCACCTGCCACGGTGTCAGCTTCAGCGTCCATCACAGCGTCCAGCGGCCTTTCTCTGAATGTCCCACTCTGCCCAGCCTTCCCTTCATGTTCTCAGCAGACAGAGACTGTGGGAATGTTCTCTGTCCTGACAGCTGACAGATCGTGGTGGCAGAAGTACATGAGGCCCATACTCCAGTAAAAGTACAAATACTTCACTTCTGGTTCAGTTCTGGTTCAGTTCAGTTCTGAATTAGTTCTGGATATGTTCAGTTCTGGACCAGTTAAGTTCTGAATCAATTGTGGTTCAGTCCTTGTTCAGTTCTGGTTCAGTTCTAGTTCAGTTCATTTCTGGATCAGTTCTGGATCAGTTCAGTTCTGGATCAGTTCATTTCTGAATTAGTTCTGGATCAGTTCTGGATATGTTCAGTTCTGGATCAGTTGTGATTCAGTTCTGGTTCAGTTCTAGTTCAGTTCATTTCTGGATCAGTTCTGGACCAGTTCTGTTTCAGTTCTGGTTCAGTTCATTTCTGGATCAGTTCTGGACCAGATCTGTTTCAGTTCTAGTTCAGTTCATTTCTGGACCACTTCTGTTTCAGTTCTGGTTCAGTTCATTTCTGGATCAGCTCTGGTTCAGAGTCGCAGTTCAGTGACTTCTACGGTCACGTGAGCATTGTAGAACGACTCAGGAAGCGACTCAGTGGTTCGGAGCTCGGGGGGACACTGTGTCTTCTGGACGCGTCTCGGTTCTTCAGGCTGAAGGTACCGCTCGCGCGCGATGGCCAGCATTCCTGTACTGGACTTCCACCAGTTCAGACTGGGGGTCAGCAGCGCGTCCCAGGAGGACCTGCAGGACCTGAGTGCAGAGCTGAGGACTGCCTTCACTGCAGTGGGCTTCGCTTACCTGAAGAACACTGGAGTTGAGCAGGAGCAGGTAGGCTGTGCATCATCTCTCCTACCTTCAGAGCAGCGCCGGCTGGACCTCAAAGCTCTCTTACTCCACAGGTGGACCAGGTCATGTCCATGTCCAAGACCTTCTTCCTGCTTCCAGAGGAGAAGAAAAGAGCCTACGGTCGAGGCAGCTTCTCCAACAATCTCAACCATGGCTGGATCTCCTCAGAAACAGAAAGGTAGCCTCCATGATCACTCTTCAATAGCCGTGCATTCTCCAAGAAGAACCTTCTACTAGTTTAAAGAACTTCTAAACTGGATAGAAGGGTTCCATGGAGCACAATAAGCCTAGAGTCCATGCATGGAATGGTGGTTCTACACAGGTGGTTCTAATGTTATGGCTGATCAGTGTATATGTTACATAATGGTATTTCAGCTCTATCTACACCTCATCATTGCTGCCCCAGATTTGAGCAGGTCTTCAAATGTGGACCTTGAATCCTGTTTCCTGTCCTGGAGTTTGTGGTAAGTGTGAAACTACCATGTTCCCTCAACTTTCCCAGACTGGAAACAGGATTCAGGAAGAGGTCTGAACCCTCAGCGACTCACTCCAGTCAGGGAGAGCGAGGATCTCGTACTTTGCCCCTCACCAAAGAACTTTAGACTTGAAAAGTGGCCTGAATCTGATTTGCTCACCAATTCTGATCTTTTTTTTAGGTTTCAGGACATTTGTTTGACCAGTTCACGCTTCTGAATGGAGGTTATGGTTTGATCTAGTGCTGGGCGACATGACCTCAAATCAGTATCACGATTAATTGAACATTTAACCTCCATTGCGATTAACAAACAATTCTTTTGTTTGTTTGTTTTTTGGTGTCGTCTGCACTATAGCCAAAATGTGTCCAAACGACGGACACGGCAGGTCGTCTATATGCACTATCATCTTCTCACTTCCGTTTCCAGGCGCTGTTGATGACATGTTCTGTGATGTAGCCTCGGTTCCACTAAAACTGGTGTGAATGCAGGATGATTTAAGAAACCAGTTCAAGAACCAGAGTTCTTCTGGTGGGAAAGGCCAACCTGAGTGGCGCTGTCCCAAAGAGAAGCAGTTCTTCTCCTCAGTGGCCTTTCCCAAATGGATACTAAACCTGGCAGTGCTTCTCTGAGCCCCTGATGGTGCTTCTTCAAAGGGCACTTTCCCTCTGAGCGCTTGTGGAGATACAGGTTATTGTCTTTTATTTAAGGTGGTCAGACACTTTTGTTCCGCAGGCTGAATCCTCACCGTCCAGGAGACCTGAAGGAAGCCTTTAACATAGCTTCTTTGAGCACAGACATGGTAATGGTCCTTGTGTTGTAATTCTATGAAACTAAGCTCCTCTGTTCATTCAGATTGTGAAGAGAGGTCACCTTTTTTTGCTAATTTGTTTAGGAATGGCCCACAGATGAGTTTCGGGATGTCCAAGTCTCCTTTTTCCTGCGCTGTAAGGAGCTGTCTCTTCGTGTGCTCAGGTTGATGGCCCTCAGCCTTAGTTTAGACCCTGATGTCTTTCTCAAAGCTCACAGACTAATTGGAAGTGAGTAGAATGACGTTCTACATGCTTTAAAAAAGGTACAAATATTAGCTGAAATGAATTGTTCCTTACTTTCCCCAACTGCCCTCTAATGTTCATTGTTCTAGGTACTGAAAGAGCCTGCGCCTCAGAAAATACATGCTTTTATGATTTAAGTAAAACTCAACGGGGAAACGGGGGTCCGAAAAAAACCCCAAAAAACATTGGAAAAGGCTGTAAAGACGATTTTCTAAAAGCACAGACCAAGTACATTCTGCTTGTTTCGATTGTGGTCGACTGCACCACCTTAAGTTTCATCCAGAACTGTCGTGGATGGAAACATGACCTATTTAACGCTTTTCTACCCAAATCTCGTAACTGCGCATAACGTGAGACGTTTAGATGGACACCCGAATACCGTCACCTGTAGCGGTCACTGAGTGTGTTTACACTCAAAAGTCAGAAATCACATTTTGTCAGTAATCTGATCAACATGTTTACATAAATAACGGGGAAACTCTGGGTCTCCATGAGGCGGGTTGGGATCGGGGTTCTGCTTTGCAACCAGAGAATAACCTCACACACAAAGACGTGATGTAAACCTCATGTAAAAGCCAAACTTCAGGTCACAGTTAAATTTTTGGTTTCAGTATCACACCAACAGTGAGCTAGATCATCAGACAGAGCATCTTTAGCAACTATTTAGTATATTTTACAAATAATGTCTTCCCAGTTTATAAATCATGAACCTGCTCTTCCAGTTCTATGAATCTGCCATGTCTGGAGGTTCTCGCTAAACAAATGAGATCTGTAGAGACTAAAATCTGTCTAAAATATGAGTCTGAAAGTGTGATTCTGAACATCACTCTTAACTGACCTTTGATTTGAACCAGGTTCTAAAATGTTTGTTGGTTCTCAGCTGATGAGAATGGCAGTACCCTGCGCTCTCTGTATTACCCCCCGGTGAAGAGTGAGGATGTGAAGGAGGGTCAACTCCGCTGTGGTGAGCACTCCGACTATGGCAGCATCACTCTGGTCTTCCAGAGCCAGGAGGGTGGTCTGCAGGTGAGAATGCAGAGTGAGCAACTCCAAAAATGGTGATACACACAGTGATTAAGGGGCAGAGATGGAGAGATGTTCTGTATGGAATTTAGAACCCGTTATTTTCCCTTTATGTTACACTCTGTAATCGCTGTTTGTGAACCCGTTTCTATATTTCTGCATGAATCTGAGCTAAACCTTCATTCAGTCCTATAAGAAACCAAATCCAACAAATGAGACTCACTTGCTCATTTATTTATCGAGGAAAATTGTTGAGGGTCGTTGTCTTGTTGCATGACCCACATTGTGTTGAGATTCAGCTCACAGATAGATCCTGACATTTTCCTTTAGAATTACCATGATACTACCTTCTATCCATCAACTCCATCAATCATCATTCCAGACAACACAGTTCCACTGCTCCACAGCTCAATGCTGGGGGGATTTAGACCCCTCTAGACCACACCTGCTATTAGACATGGAGACAATAGGTTTGTGTATCTGCTCCAGAGAGTCCTATTCTATTGGCAGTACTACTAGGCAAGCTGTGTGTGCATTTGCACATCTGTGTCAGCAATGAATGCAACTTAAAGTAGCTGAAAGCATTCAGTAGAAGGGGTGTCCATAAGCATTGAGAGGTCAGATCTCCAGTCCTTTGCACAGTGCTGATGTTTATGCCTTCAGTTCATCTTCTAGTCTTCTTGGTTTACAGATCTGCGCAGTACGACTGCCGTGGACTCATGTTGAGGTTGCTGTGTTTAGGTCCTGAGTCGTAAAGGGGAGTATATCTCCGCCCCGAGCATTCCTGGGACTGTTCTGGTCAACATTGCAGATCTGATGCAGAGGTGGACGGGTGATGTGCTGACGTCCGCTGTAAATATCCCCGTTAATTTAAAACATGATGAAACTATCAGAGGTGGGAATTTCAGGTCCATCAAGTCAAAGTGCACCCCTGGATTCGGTTCCGATTGCCTGGACGGCTCTGCTGCAGCTCAGCCTGCCAAGCCATTATTAGCTAAACCAACTCAAGTTGGAGTAAGAGGTGTTATTATTCTACAAATGAAACCCCGGGATTTTGGGTTGGCTTTTGACTTGCTGGACCTGAAATACCCACCTCTCCTAAATATAAAAGAGCAAAGATTGTTTAAACAAATATGAACACGAATTTAAATCAGTCGTTCTTCCGTTTAGGTCCACAGGGTTTTGGTTCCCCCTGCTGGTGACTTGAGCACACGGCAGAGTTTGGCCTTCTTTGTGCAGCCGGATGACGCCGCCGTCATCTCTTGTTGCGATGGATCGAACAAATATCCTCCAGTCGGAGCCGGGGATTATCTTCTGGCAAAATTCAAAGACTCTTATGGCAGAAAATAGATTTGCTGATCATTTAACTCTTTTATCAGGTTTTAAGCTTTAGATTGTTTTCTGATTTGCTAAATAACAACAAAGACTGTGAAGATGAGCATTCCTGATGTCATAATTATTAAGAAAAAAAGGAGAATGAATATCATTTTAACTTTCAGTTTGAAAGTAATTTGTTTTTTCCTACTTTTATTTTGACCTGGTTTGGTGAGATCCACAGTATTGTGGACCCTCTGAAGCTGATTGGGTCTTTTTGCTGAAGTGTGGTTTTATCCATAAGCTGTGAACTTCCTTTTTTAAACTCATCAAAAGAATAGCTGCACCCAGAAGGATCACGCATTTTCAATCGGGGACAGGTCTGGAGATGAGACCGACCACGGCGTAGTATCTGTGTCTTCAAGACCAGATCTTGAGACGGCAGCAGCGTGTGGACGAGCGTCGTCCTGTTGGAACAGAGCACCGGAGTGTGTGTCCTGTAATTTTATCACTGATTTTAAGATTTGTTATCAGATTGTTTTCTGTATTACTTGATAAATCTGACTTTAAGTGAATAAAAAATAATGAAAATATGATGTAAGATTCTTAAATAAATGTAAAGTACATTTTACTGCACAGAGCAAAAGGAGCTGTGAAACAACAACATCCCAGCATTCAGACAGTTTTACAGTTTATCTGTTGGTGGTCCAACAATGACCCACCATCCTCCTGCTGAAGAATGAAACCCACGGTCTCTGTGTCTTTTCCAGGCCTCAGTTCAGCTCATTAGCCTTTATTTATGTTTTCCTGTGGGAACTTTGGTTTCACAGATGTGGAGTGACAGAAATGTGCTGATCAAATGTAGTTTGAGAGGCTTTTCTAAAGTATGAAATCAGGGCGGAACAGTGCTGATTTACTGGCTGAACGGTTGTTTACAGGGTCGCTGTACTTTGCTCTTCAACAATCCTGTTTGCTTTAAGGAAGCAGACGTCCAGCCTGGTCACAGACTTTATCAAAACCCACACCACTCTGTCGAGAATGGGACGCAGGAGGTAAGATGTTCTCACGCTCAATCCTGGCACTTTATTAACTACTACACCAGTAAGATATGAGAGACTCCAAATGCTCTGGACAAGCGGTGGCTGATCTGCCAGCGACATAAATCACAGTTCTTCAGCTGAGAATGTTGAGACACTAATTGGTCTGGTCTTCTCAGGCCTAAGATTAACATCCAGCAACCATGTTCTGGTTTACAGTGGGTGGGACCCTCATTAGTTCTTCTGCATGTTCTGGGTATGTCTCTGGCTGTGAGTATCAGCAGCAGTATGAGCAGGTTTCAGAAATTGGAGGCACTTCCCAGAAACTGGTGGTGCAGTTCCTCTGACTGGAAATCAAGGTTACAGTCTTGATAGAAACTGAATGATGATCCTGCTTCCAGTCAGTCGTAAATCTTCGTCAGTCTGCTTGGTAAATTTGCACTATTACTCAGTGGTGATAGGCACCATGTTACTGGTCATTAACAGATAATCTACTGGTCTGATCCCAGCAGGTCCTGTGAGGTCACGTTGTTTAAGCACAGTGTTTTGCTTTGGCTGCTTCTGGACTGTGTCCTTCTTTCACAAGCTGAGGCTCAGAATGAGCAGTGTCAGCCGTTAAACTGCCCACTCTATGCCGGGGTCCCGGGGACACCAGGACACAATGGCCTGCCTGGTAGAGACGGGAAAGATGGGAAAGACGGACCTGTTGGACCCAAAGGAGAGAAAGGAGACTCAGGTTTGTGTTTTGTCATGAAGTTGTTCAAGTCAAACACATTTAAGAATGGTTTCCATCAATTTGCGTAATTTATGTTTAATTAATGTGAAAAATGAGACTTTTTTGCTGGTTCCTCAGTCATCGGACCCCCTGGAAAGAAAGGTCCAGCAGGTGATGTAGGACCACCAGGAGCAAAAGGAGAGAAAGGAGATGGAGGTTTGTATATGAACTGGACTGAAGGCCTTTGTTATATACGAATTTGGTCTTTACAGAACAGTTTTTGGTTAGGAGTCCCGGTGTGGTGGGTCTGTCAGGGTCCAAAGGGCAAAGGAGAGATCCTGGGTCAACAGGTCAAATGGAAGGCAGGGACCTATCTCCACAGATTGCGTTACCCAAGCATTCAGGGTGGTGGTTTGGTTTGAGTGACTTCTTTACAGTGGAGGTGAATGGAAACAGGCATCAGGCACCAATGAAGCTGCACAAGTCCTAACATAGCTTTCTGTAGGAACTACTTTTTGCCACACATATTGCACACGGATCCCTCCACCAGGTTACTGATCTTTGATCCAGAAACTTCTCAGAAGTCAGTAAAACAGTGAAGCAGGGTTCAGTGATTATTCATAAGCATTGGGTGGAATAACTTCCTATGAGGAGCTCTAAGAGGTTCCGTTCACCTCCACTGTCAGCTGTTCTGACTGGGGAAGGGTCTCTAGAAAGGGTCTAATAACTAAAAGCTGGTGTTTATTGGTTGATTTAAGAAACCCTGGAGGTATTTACTCACACATGCTTTCTGCTGTAGCAAACGTGGAAGAGGCTGCGGTGATCAAGACTTTGCTCTCAGTCGTACAGAACCTTCAGTCCCGAGTCTCCTCACTGGAGAGAGGTACTGCTCCTCATATGTTTCCATGCATTAATATAATGAGTAGAAAAATCATAAAGGAATACAAGTGTTACAGCTCTATCTTAACTCAGACACCGAGACACAGATTACTACACTTTCTGGAGCCGGCAGAACGTTTTCGATGGTACTGACTGTGAACATTTTTGTAGAAGTGGGAAAACTGCAGGAGGTCGAGAACAAACTGAAAACCATGGAAGAAACACTGAAGAGCCAGAGGGACTTGGTATCTCGTCTGAGCTCCACAGTGGAGGAGCTGAGAAAAGGGGCTGAAGGTAAACATCTACACAGTAACAGCGCCTGACTTTGACCTGCAGTTCGTCCCGTTTCCAAACAGCTTGCGTCAGTCTGTTTGCTGTAAGGTTGCATTGTTGTCCTTGATTATCAAGTCCCGTCAACATTCCGTTCCAAAGGGATGTCCGGCCTCAAAAAGAGCTATTTAAATAAAAATAATCAGTGGTGTCCAATCAGGTTCAGAGACAATACAGTACAGTGAGGGTCAGGGTTATGATGGAGGGTCAGAGCCTACCTGGAGGTACTGGGCACAAGGTCAACCAAGAAAAGAGCAAATCAAATTTAACAGTCATACCTGATTAGGAAACGGACCATGTGCACAGTGACGGAGGACATGAGAAGAGCAATCTTGGGAAATCCTGGTGTTTAAATAAAGCTGGATGTTGTTGCTCTGTCTGAACGTCTTCCAAACTTTGTCTCTTCTAGGTCAGAAGATGGCATTTTCTGCATCTCTGTTGAACTCTGCTGAAGCAACAAATGTTGGACCCTTTGTCAGCGACACAACTCTGATCTACAGACACGTTTTTACAAATGTGGGAGGAGCTTATGATTCAACGACAGGTATTGACCCAAATTATACACATCCACCCAAGTCTTACTATACACCACCCCCCAGGTTGGTATGGCACAACAGATAACAGTAAGCGACTGCAGCATGTGGGAGACTGGGGTTCGATTTCCATGTTCAGGTGAATTAAAGTACATCAGACTAAGATAATATCCCACAAAACTGGCCTAAAGGTTGTAAAAGTTAAAGAACTACTAAAGTAGAAACCCAGATGTGTTCTTTAAACCCAGATGTTTGGTGCCCCCAGCAGGGCACAGACCCCAGGTTGGAAACCATTGATCTAGAACATGACTAAGAATGACTGAAGTTGAGTTTGATCTTTATATCTGTTTTTTTTTTTGTTGTTGTTTCTCTGCAGGAGTTTTCTCGGCACCTATAAAAGGGGTCTATGCGTTCAGGGTCTTCTCCAAAGCATTCGGACATAATGACCGAGCTGTGACTGCAGGCTTGTTCAAAAATAACGAGCACATCATTTCAACTCATGCCCACCAAACTAAAGGCTTTTATGGCTCCACCAATGGAGCGACTCTGCAGCTGGAGAAAGGAGACAGGGTTTACGTTCAGCTGTACGCTTCAGCGTGGATAAGCGACAACAAACACCACCACAGCACCTTCAGCGGCCACCTTCTCTTCCCTCTGTGAAGAAACTGATCTAAGATCTTAGATGATCTTACAGGGAATTCTGATGGGTTCTGGCATTTAATAGGGGCACACACACCACTTGGAAAACAGTGCCGTTTATCATCATAATTCAAGTGAAAATAATTCTATCAATAATTTTAATAGTAGTTTAATAACTGGTCAGCAGTTTAATAAGTGGATCTGGTAGAAAACATCTCACATCCTCATTGGGTCCAGCTCTGCTCCATCATCCCAAGTGGTAAGTGGGCCACTAGGAAATACCAGATGTGACCCAACTTCGGGCTAGAGTTTCATCTACACTGCTTTTGTGTTGACATTCAGTAAAACCTCTGCTGTACCCTCTTGACACCTATGTCATGTTTGTTCTTGCAAATAATACAAATAAACAACAACAACAACAATGTCAGTATCAGTATTGTTTAGTGATAGCAAATTTAAAACTGGGCTGCATCTGGCACTTGTGGCCACATACCACATGGAATGATGGCCATAAAGTGACCCACAATCAGCCACATAACAGCATTTATCTTTAACAATTATATGTATGTATGTATGTATGTATGTATGTATGTATGTATGTATGTGTGTGTGTGTGTGTGTGTGTGTGTGTGTGTGTGTGTGTGTGTGTGTGTGTGTGTGTGTGTATATAGCTGAACACTTACAGTCTAATATAAATATGAAGAAGAAAAATAAAATAGAATGTATTTTTTAATATACAATTTTCCTTTTTTGAACAGAAGAGTTAAAAACAAACAAAAAATAAAATTTTTACAAGAACAATATTTTATCTTAAACTCAGGTATTACATTAATAAAAAGCACATTTCTGTGATGAGACATTATTAAAGAGAGTACAGTTTTCCCTTTAAGAGGAAAGTTATATATCAATGATATTTAATATGTTGTGTGTATATAATCATACAGGTTGGTATAAGAGCAGAATGTGTGTTATGGATCCAGCCTCTGCAGTTCCTCGTGCGGCCTGCGGGGGCGCCTTCCCATAACAGAGCGCAGGGAAGGGGAACGTTAGAACCCGGTTCGTGTGGGTTTTCTCTCCGTGACCCGTTTTACCCCGCGGTTCCGACAGTGCGGGGGTGTGTTCTGGCTGGGGTGAGTAGAGTTTGGGCTTTTCTTCCACTTTTGGACAGTGTTTTCCTCTGATCTGCCTCTCGTCTCGGAACTCTCCGGTCCACCTTAAATCGCGCCGCAGCGGCAGTGGGAGCGCCTCCGCCGCCTCAACGCACCGCGGCGCCATTTAAGGTGGAGCGGAGACATTGGGCGGTTTGAGCTTCGTGGCTGGTTTAAAGTGAAGGGAAGTATTTGTGTGTGTGTCTGATTTTACCGACAGGTGAGATCGACCGTTCTGACCTGCAGGGAACAGCAGGGAGGAGGAATGCAGGGGGGCTTTCCGAACACCAGCGGTGCCAACCCAGTAAGTCACCTGTACAGGTGTGTGTTTGGTGCAGAGGGGCTTCTGGGTGTTACAGGGCCAATAAACATGGTGTTGACAGCAAAGCAAAGGTGACATTGAAGGGCAGTGTCACCACATTTCCCAAATTCCTGATGATTTTGGCTGATTTGATGTGATTTACTGATTTATTGATTTATGGTAGAAAAACTTGCCATGACAACACACACACACACACACACACACAGTCATTCTATTTATTTTATTTACTATCCAAACTCACCAGTTAAGCTACACCAGTGGAAAATCCAACAATAATAAGGTTTGTTTAGGGACTACTTTTTGCCGCACTGCACCCTGCATATTGCAGAAGTATCCCTCCACCAGCTTAATAATAGGTGATTTTAAAAACACATTTTAGATCCAGAAGCTCCTCAGAAGTCAGTAAAACAGTGAGTCGGGCATCAGGCCATGTTTATTCACAGGCATTAGATGTTTGAACTTTCTGTGAGGAGCATTCAGACGTCTGCTTCCAGTTTTCTAGACCAGTGTTTCACACCAAACTCACTCTTTTCTTTATTAGGACAGTCTCTCGGGTGATCGAGAGCCATCGGTCAGTGGTGGTGACCACTTACTGACCAGTGTAAGTATCTGAAGTCTTCTTTGACTGTTGTTTTTCAGTGTTTCTGTGTTTGTCATCATTGCCAACCTGCTGTGTTTCGTCCCAGGATAATGCGGGTGTGTTGAGTAGCCTGTTCAGACGATCACCCAAACCCAGCCCAAAATCTGCCCACAGACAGGTAAGAAGACCAGCTACAAGCTCCTACTGATGGCAAGGTTGTGGGTTTGATACCCATGTAAGCTGATACTGTTGGGTCTTTGGAATGGTATTTATTAAAGAGGCAGGACAACAACAAATCGAGCTGAGTGGAGTCGAGCAGTCAAGTCAAGAAATGTAAGAAATGCTGCCTATTCAGACAGGAAGGCATCCAGTCATGTCCATGTCCCAGTCCTGGACAGTTTTGTACTTTTTTAGTCCACCTGCTTCCATTCCAAAGACATGGATGTGTGGTGAACTGGGAACTCTGAATTGTCCTGCTGTTTGAGTGAATGTCTGTATGGATTTAGACATAACCTCCAGTTATTTTCTTCAGACGTCTTTTCAGGAACGACGTAAACATGTTTAAAAGGTTTTGAGTGTGACTGGAGAGAACAGTCCCAGTGTGTTCATGAAGACTGCGTGCCGTAGGGATATCCGAGCGAGTTAAATCTTGTCAGCAGCCTGGTTCTGCCCAGGCACGACCGACAGACCTCGAGTAATGTTTTGGAGACAGTCAGCTGCCACTGCACCGCATTATTATAGTTATTGTGTAACAACAGTATCAAACACGCAACGTACATTTTTAATGAGTTTTAGATGGACGTTGGGGACAGTATGACGGAACCAAATCAAAAACATATTACATTTTTTCCCACTCGCACCTGACTGCCTCCCTCTGACTCAAAAAACCTGCCTCTAGTTTCACCTTCAGATCATCTGCTAAAGCTTTTGCAGAAATATCGATAATTATAAAGGGTTCACAAACTTTCGAGTGTCACTGTAGCTGAATGCATTCATTAGAACGGGTGTCCACAAACATTTGGACATATAACATAAATGTGTTTAGGCAGGTTGGATGTGAAGGGTCTGTTTTGGAGGACATTACATACGTGTGTTGGGTTGGGCTGAGGAGTGAAGGAGGTCAGGTCAGGTCATCAGATTTAACCCTCACTGACGTGTGAAGGACTGTGTTGGGAACGTGAAGGAGAAGAAGCTGCTGTAGGAGTTGTGGGCAGCAGGGAGGAACATGTGGAAGAACCTTAGGGCCGGACTGACTGTAAGTCACTGCTTTATAAATGGAGATCCTCTTTCGTTTCTTGGTTTTAGGAAAACACACCTGTTCAGTCTGAAACATCTGCCCGAGATGGAAACCCACCAAACAAACCCGGTGTAAGTTTTACAGTGTGAGCACTTTCTTTACGTGTGTAGTGGTTGATGTTTGGATGTTGGATATAGATGTTGTGTAAACATTACAATGGAAGCAGCACAAACATGGACGTGTGTGCAGCCTAAACATGACCATAGAAATCGTATGGACTAGACATAGCCATGACTGATTTAGGCCACACCCAGTTCTGCATTACACCACACCCACTTACTTATTATGTTAATTTGTGGATCAGACCACACTCATTTTGCATTAAGCCACACCCACTTAATGTACTGCACTAATTTCTGCATAAAGCCACACCCACTCTCTTCACACTTGTTTCTGTGATAAGCCACACCCACTTTCATCGCACACTTGTTTCTGTGATAAGCCACACCTCACTTTTGGTTGTGCTTTAAGCCACACCCATTCCCATCACCTCACATACATTTCATCTTTATGCCACACCCACTTTCTCAACATACACTAGTTTCTGTGATAAGCCACACCCATTTTCAGCACCTTACTGAAAATGAGTATCAGTATCGTATCAGATTCAGGTGTGTTACAATGACACCCAGCTTCTGTAGCCGCTGTATCTTTAAGTGTGTGTTCAGGTGTGTGTCGATACACCCCGATGCCCGACTGTGTAAATAACACCCTGCTGTCGTGGTTTTGTATTTTAGACCGGTTTCTTCAGCTGGATGTTCAGGAACCCGTTCAGCTCCTCTGCTCAGGTAACTCCTGCCCCCCTTCTGTGTGTAACAGTGACCAGTGGAAGACTGACCACGGGGCTCTGCTTGGAACACAGCAGTGATTGTTCCAGTGTCACATGGTGCTGGAAGTGTGTGTTCACTGAAAGACGTGTGTGTTCTCTGCAGGAGCCGGAAAAAGCAGGACCGCCTGGAGATACACACTCCGAATCAACAGGGACGGGTGTGGTGGGTTTGCCTGTTGTTGAGGCTCATTCTCACTGTGATTTATCCTCTCAGTGAACGATGGACAGTTTCTTTTTTCTGAACAATAATTCAGATTGTTTTACACTGTAAAAGCGTTCAGCCAGCAATGGCCTGTTACCAGCACAACCCTGAAAATGGGTGTAACGTGATCATATAAGTGTACTGAAACCACGGAAACAGGTGTAGCATATGGTTTATTTAAGAATAAACATGTAAATGAGTGTAGCGTTTCCATGGAAACAGTTATAGTGTAAACACACCTGAAATCACTCCTAAAAAGACCATAAACACCTGCTGTTTTACCTGTAAATCCAGTGAGTGTCTCTCTGTTTTTGCTCGTCAGGAGAGCAGCTCAGAGGCAGATGAGAAGCTGGCTGCTACGCAGGTCTGGAACCCTCCCTCCCTCCCTCCCTCCCTGTCTGTCTGTCTGTCTAAATAAATGTAAATATACACTGAATGGACAAAAGTATTGGGACACACCTCCTCATCACTGAATTGAGGTGTTTCCAGAAATTCCAGCTTTTACACACTTTAGTGAAAGAGTGGGCGGTCCTAAAGAGCTCACGGAACCCAGAGTGCCGTAATCGGACGCTGGTGAAATTTCAGTTCTAGATATTATACCATCAGCTGTGAGTGGTATTACTGTCACGCTCTGCTGTTCAGAAGATAAGAACGTGTCATTTCGCACATTTGTCTTGATCACCTTTAGTGAGGCTCAGTAACTGATCTGGATCATCTGAGCCAAAAC
>CM067524.1:3501055-3576055 GCA_034509495.1 Acestrorhynchus altus
CTGTACTTTATCCTAGCTGGCTCTCACTGTGAGTCGCTTATCTGCTTAAAACAGTGCTGTATCACACCACCAAGAGGAGATTCAGCTAATATAACAGTGGTCTCCTGAAGGGTCGGTATGGTTTCGGACCAGTGGTTTCAGTGTGTCTCAGTGTTACTGTGTTGGGAGTTCCGCTCTGTGTGTATTAGCTAATCTGTTGTGAGCACATCTATCAGTATTTGGGAAAATTCTCATTTCCTCTTTTCTGTTTCTCTGTTTCTCAGCTGTGGGTTTGAGGAAGTCTGTGGCACCTCAGACAATGGCTTCATCCTTACATAACCAGGTCAAACGCTTCCTCACACAGAGCGGCAGAGGAAACATTGAACTCCCCGGGGGTTTAATGTTGCAGTTTAGACTTCCAGAGTAAATATGGATCAATCTCTGCATCTCTGTGGATCAAACATCCCAAAATCAAGAACAGTCTCAATATCCGACGTTCTGCACCACCGTTCAGCCCGTCTGATTCTGTCCGTAGTGTGTCAGCACTAATCAGGATTTATCTTCTAATCTCAACTCAGTTTCAGGCTGAATATGTTGAAATAGTGGCTTAAATCGTCAGTATTTTGATGGAATGTTTTGAAAATGTTCATCTATATTAGTTTAACATTTTGTTTGTTTGGCTCAACGATTGATGTACTGTGTCATTTGATGTTAATTGGAATTGCAGGGGTGGAGTTCCAGATTGCAATTCTAGATAAATTGAAGGAATGTCCACATAGAGTTTAACTTGCAGTTTGTACTTGGAATCTTTCTCTGCTTGTAAGGTTGGACTGTTTCTTTGGATTTGCTTAGTTAGACTCTGGAGGAACTTTGTCTGCCTTGTGTAACCGCTTCCCCGTCCTGTTTAGCTGAAGTCAGGTGTGGTTTTGGGTTATGGAGGGTTGTAGAGTTGTTGAGATGTGAGTCTTAAATTGTTATTAGAAACCTCACTTTCAAACATGCTTTCCCATCCTGCTGTCACATCCTGCAACATCAGAAGAGGTTACCACAGTAATAGAAACCTCATTCACCCACCTGCTTCATCAGATTCTCAGGTGATGGTATCTGGGGGTCTCTTGGAATGGCTACAATGTGGTACAGTGTTGACTTCATCAGCCCTGGCATCTGCACTCCATCTCTGGACTGTCTTGGCTCTGACAGAGACGTGGATCACCCCTGAGAACACTGCAACCCCATCTGCCCTGTCCTCCACCTTTACTTTCTCTCACTCTCCACAAAGGGTCCGTAGAGGTGGAGGCACAGGCTTGCTTGTCTCTCGCAGGATCGCTCCTCACACTCTCACATCTTGACATTTCCTCCTTTGAATTCCACGCTGTTGCAGCATCTTCTCCCACTAAATTCCACATGATTGTTCTCTATCGACCTCCTGGTCCATTGGGCAGTTTCATGGATACTGGACACTCCTGGAGTGGTCTCTCTGTTGAGACTTCACTCATTCTCATTGGTGATTTCAACCTTCTATCTGAGAAACTGCAGTGATTATGTCTCCTCCAACTTCTACCTTCTTATGACTTTTGTTCCTGGCTGTACTGAACTCTTCTGTGCGTTTCTGATCGTTTGTTCCAGCGCGACGTGCAGAAGAAGTCCGTCATGGAGCAGCTGAACGAGCTTCGTCTGGAGAAAGCTCACAAGGAGGAAGAGGAGGTTTGTTTTTATGAATGAAGCAGAAACTATGCTGCGCCTTTTTGCAGGGACACTCCAGAGAAAATGTAAAATCCAGATGTTTAAACTCACCTGTTCTCCAGCTGTTGTAGAGCTGAGGGACTCTCAGATCTTCCTGTTTAAAGAGTAGACAGGTCCGGCCCCACACACACAGGTTTTGTGTTTTTGTAAATTAGGATTATATGTAAATTAGTCTCTCATTAAGTATGCAGTATATATGAACCCTGTGAGATATCTGAACTCATCCACCGGAGGGCAGTGTAGAGTCAGTATCTCCCTTAGAGATTGGGTTCGGAGCGGCAAGTGATGGAAGGACGGATAAAAAAAGAATGAATAGATTGATGTATTTGTGTGGTGCATGCTGGGTACTGTAGTCAGACAATTTTGATGGATCTAATCAGAGAGGAGTGAAAGTGGTGAATTCTAATTCTCATTATTCTGTTGGACAGGATCTCGAAGGTCTGATGGAGTGGTGGAGCACGATCACGCGTGAGTATTGGGCCACAGTATAGAACCTGCGTAGACTTTAGGTCATTGATGTAGTTTGTGGAATTGAAGGGTCCTGTATGATGAAGCTCTTCTCATACATGCTTTAGAATGGGAGCAGATGCCCAAAGAGGAGGACATGACGGAAAAAGAGGAGGCCAAGTAAGTTCATACTGAGGTGTTCGGTGTTTAGTTCTGCACTGAGCTGCGGAGGATCAACCTGAACCACATTACGGAACAAATTCAGACTCAAGATGGCTGTGTTAACATCTGCCCCGTACTTAGTCCATGTTTTCTAGATAACAGCGAGTCAGAAGAGTCGTATGATGATTTAGATCTGAAGTTAGCAGCATTCTGATTGGTGGGGTACAAATCTCCATTAAGTGACAGCTACATTATCTTCACTTTCATTACTTATCAGTTAGTTAAGTTATTGTTGTTGTTACTGTTATTATTGAACGTTAATACAGCACCACTCTTATTCAGTGTTGAGTTGTTGGTCTGATTGTTGGTCCACTCTAGGGCCTTTCGCATTGACAGCTGAGAAGATCCAGAGAGGCATCCGTGTCTTCCATCAACTTTTCTCAGAGCGAGCTGAAGACCTCTGGCAGCACGTAATTGACCTGAGGGCCATCGCCGATGGCCTGGACCGCTTCAACTGGAGGACCAAAGTGGCCCAGATCACTGGCGGCTCCACCAGTGCCGTGGGAGGAGTGACTACCATCACTGGCCTTGCCCTGGCACCAGTTACCTTGGGAACATCCCTAATCGTGACAGCGGTGGGTCTCGGAGTGGCAGCAGCTGGTGGCCTCACCTCCGCATCTGCTGGACTCTCTAATGTGGTCAACAACTCAATGGACCGCAAGAAGGTGGAGCGCATTGTGGAGGACTACCAAAGCAAGATGGCTGACATCAACAAGTGCATGAAGTTCATCAAGCATGGCATCGAGAACCTGCGACAGTTCAACCTGCTGAGGGTGAAGAAGCAGGCATACAACCGAGACTTCCCTGGCCTCGACAGCATCTACGAGGATGGCGCCATGGCCAGCAAGGCCGTCCTCACCAATGCAAACGAGATCATGCGTGTGGTGCAGATTGCTAATGTTGCAGGCAGCACGGCCGCCCGAGCCGTCCAGGTCGCCAGCATGGCTACCGGCGTGCTCACAGGTCTCTTTGTGTGGGCATGGACACTACTTTGTGGCAAAGGACTCACAGGAGCTCAGGAAAGGGGCCAAGTCAGAATTTGCCGCCAAGATCCGGAGGTAGCTGGAGCAACTGCACGAAGGGTTGGTGGAGCTCAACACCATTCGAGAGGAGCTGCAGAGCTCGGGATCTACTGCTGGAGCTTCTGTTCCTACTGCACGTCCACAGAGCACTGAGGACAACCTTTAGTCCTGACATGCAACATCTTTAAAAGGTCCCTGTCATGCAAAAGTCCTTATATGGAAACACTTTTATGAACAGAACAATTAGGTTGGCTTCTGGTGGCTTCTTCAACATTCAGTTTTTTCCCTAGTTCGACCTCAAGCTAGTTTTAGACCAAGTGTTCACCAAGGAAGCTGTAACACAGCCAGTGTGATCTTAATCCTGGACAGGGCACCAGTCCGCCGTTGGGTGGAAGCTGTTAACTGTCACTAGATGTTGCTTCTTTCATGTGTCATTCAGTTCGATCATCCACATTTTGACCCATTTCTCTCAGTACTATAGACTGTTTGAGCTCCCCCGACACACCGGACACTGGGACGGTCATGATGGTCAACACACGCCTCCTCTCATACTTTCGCCTTTATTCACCTGCCACCACTGACGATACCCTGGGTCCCCCAGTTGTGGTCTCCCCGACTCCATCTGCTGGTGGTGAAGCGGCGGGGCGATAGACTCCTGAGCCACATGTTTAAATGGTACATCATCCATCTCCTGCTCAGTCTGTCCTCTCATAGTCTGATAAGTGCCTGTAAACGTCTCCTTTTAAGGTCTTAATGTGTAAGATGTGAAATGGCTGTAATGTTGGTTTGTTTATGTTACTGAGATGTATTTTATGAAAGTCTGTTATGTCGGTGTATCCAGCTTTGTAAAGCAGAGCTCATGGATTTCTGCGACAGTGAGGGAAACCTCAGCTTCCAGCTCCGGTTCTGATCACAGTCTGCATTTATCCCATCACTGCCATGGTTGGTTAAAACAGGGTTAAATTCCGTTGGACTGCTCTGCACTGGCCATAAAATGGGCAGTTGGGAAGAGTTTGTCTGATCAGGCATGAATTAAAGTACTGAATGAAACCGAGTGTTTAAACTTTACTGTGTTGGGTGAGGGTGTGGGGTGTGATGACCAGGGCTTTGTGGGAGGTGGGTTCTACTGTGAACTCCTGTCTATGAAAGTGGGGTCCAGGAACACGGAGGTTGATGACAAGCAACCTGAGGACCCTGCTCTCTGAGCCCAATATGAAGCATCTCAGTCTGCTATAGATCGACATGGTCCTGATCATTGAAGATCAGGGTGAAAGAGGAGAATGTCTGCAGAGAAATAGATGAACTACAGTCTGGAATTATAGAACCACAAAGAGCTCCTGTGTGATCAGAGGAGCTGATAGGATGGACAGAGAGGAGAAACAAGGAGGTGGTTATAATGTTATGGCTGATCTGTAACTGGTAAAGGCATATTCTGTTGCATACTTTAGATGGTTATGACTAACAGACGGGGGTTCTCAGAACCTGAAAGCAGTACGTTTGCACTGACGACCACTGCTGCAGTTCACGAGGTCTTTGATGGAACCGCCCAAGGTCTCTAGTTCAAGCATTAATATTTGAGCAGCGCCATCTTGTGGATATTATTTGTAAGTGCAGCTAATGAACCTTCTTCACAGATAAAACATCATCATCATTTCTGAGCTGCTGTTTGTTGGTAAAGGTGAAAGAGGTCATCATTAGGCTACAACAGTCTGACGGGTAAATTTTAGGGGCCAAATCAACAATCTGGTAAAATCAGGCTGGAAATCTGTGAATCTGGCAACCCTGACTGACCGGCACTGTTTAGTTTTAGTTTCGTTTCTGCTCGTATGAAACTGACCTGCATCCCTTTATGCTTGTCTGGAGAAAGCAGTTCTGATATTCAGGTAAGACACAGGCATTCTGCTCTTATAATAAATATAATAATAATAATAATAATAATAATAATATATCCGCTCTCGCATATATATATATATATATATATTGTTGTTATATATATATATATATATATATATATATATATATATATATAACTGTTGACTTGCTTGTTAAGCAACTTAAATAACACTCTATAATCCAAACTCATTCACTCTGAGTTAATTTGTGTTATAGGTTATATGTTAGATTTGATATAAACTTAATCTGGCCTCACTTATCCTGTACTCTCAGTAACAACATATACCACATCAGTAGGAAGTTGGAATGGTCAGGTTGGCCCTGTCACTGGTTGAAGGTTCTGTCCTATTTCTCAATCCTGGCCCTAAAACAGCTCTAAAACATACAGGCAGGGGTGCCTCCAGGACCAGGTTTGAGAAAGATTGGTCTGCAACATCACAGTTTGGTTGTTATCAATGTGTCAGTGGTTTAATGTTATGGAGAGTTTATCCAGATGTTTCTTCTTGTTAAGGTTTGTCGTCGCTTCAGCTCAACATGAGTGTGGTTACATCCCGACTGTCCAGACAGCAGGAGAAGAAGCTCTGCTCCATGCTGAGCTCTTTCAGACTCAGCCTGCTGTCTGCTGCCAGTGTTCATGGTTATGACGGCAGACGCCTTCCACAGATCTGTGTGATCGCAAGGGCCGATCAGCCACAGTAGCGTACAACAGTTCTGGGTTTGTTTTTGGAGCATACACCAGCAAAGATTATGCCCAGACAGGCCAGAACATTGCAGATGACAAAGCCTTCCTGTTCAGCCTCAATGACCAACAGCAGGACCCCCTGCGGGTGGTCAGTGGAAATGCTCGGTGTTCCTTCACTGATGGAAAGACTGGTCCAAATTTTATCTCCTTGTTGTTTTTATATAATGATACAGCCACAGTTTACAGCAACTAGAACGTATAAGTTCAATCCAGTGGAGATGCACGGACCTGCAGCTGACGGAGGTGAGGTGTACAGAGTGGAGGGTGAGACTCAGAATCCTGAATCAAATGTGTAGATATTCATTTGTTTACAGTGATACCTGGATTAGCCTTCATCATTTTGAGTGATTGTTTCTCCGCAGATGCTGGATCCATCATGAGAAGCCTTGGAGAACATTCACTGGGATTTTGAGTAAGTAAATCATATGAGCTCTGGACAGATAATTCCAGACAATATTCAGACAAAGAGCAGTATCTCTTGGAACAATGTGTTTGGACAGACAAACTAAAGCTGAATTATTTGGACACAGTAACAGAAGACCTGTTGGCCTAAACCAAACACAGCATTTGGGGTACAGTCATACCAGCTGTGAAGCATGGTGGTGGAAGTGTGATGGTTTGGGACTGCTTTGCTGCAGCAGGGTGTGGAGATCTCTCCATCATAGAAACCACTATGAGAACTTTATTGTATCGAAGGGGGTTTGAGATAAATGACCATTTTTTAAAATGACTGTATTTCTACAGGAAGAGAAAAGTTCTGATGGACACAGTCACAGACTGGATGATTGGAGCGAGCTCTGTGAAGAAGGCTCGCTTCTGCTGGTCGGACCTGTTGGAGCTAGCAAGTCCAGCTTCTTCAACTCAATAAACTCTGTGTTCAAGGGCTACGTGTTCAACCAGGCCAACACAGGCAGTGCAGGCACCAGTCTGACCACACAGGTATCAAATGAACTTACTGGTGATTAGTGTATTAAACTTAAAGAGTCCCAGACGAGTCTCTGGGGCAGAGAACTCAGGTGCTCGAAAGGTCTAAACACATCAAAATGTTCAGAGTGATGATCTGTTTTGTAGTTCAGCACTACTCCATAAAGCCAGGGGCAGTGGCGGGAAGTTTGCTGTCAGCTCAGTGATACCATGGGCCTGGAAGAGGGTGTAAATGCTGGACTGGATATCGCTGACTTCACGAGCATTCTGAAAGGCCACATTCAAGACAAGTATCAGGTGGGACCTGTCGAACCGGGAGTGATGCACAGTTCTGGTTCGTTCTCATATCTAGAGGATATATAAAACAGTCAGGTGAGCAGTTCCTTAAATGTCTGTTCTAACAATATGTCTCCTGTATCTTCCCCTCAGTTTAACCCATCGATGCCTCTACACACACAATCTCCTTCATTCTGCAAAGATCCTGGCCTGAAGGACAAGATCCACACCGTGGTGTACGTGATCGACGCCGCAAAGTCGCTTCCTCTGATAAGATGATCGAGAAGTTGGCTGCCCGCAGGGAAAGCCAACCAGATGGGTAGCAAGTGGCACATATTTCAAGATTCTTGGTTCTGGTTCTGGGCTACTCCAGGATACTGATACTGGTACTCATGTTCTTAAGAGTTTCCTTTTTTGGAAGCTTTATTCTTTAGTGGCGCCTTTCCTTAATTGGTTCTTTTACTGGATCTTCCCCATACTCTGAGAGGTCCTTGAGTCCTGGTTCTCTTATTAGATCTTTCTCCATGTTCTGAGAGGTTCTTTTCGAGTATTGGTTGCTTTAGATGGATCTTCTTCATGCTCTGAGGGAGTTTCACCTTCTCAATCATTCTGTTCCATGTTTTATGAAAAGTTTTGCTTTTCAGTTTTTCCTTTTGTTCATTCCTCTGAGTGGCTTTCTACATCTGTACGAGGATGATCAGACGATCAGACGGATTGGTGTATGGAGGAGTTGCTCATACAGGAAAGGCAGGAATTGTCAGGAATGTGATGTTCCTCAGTAAGATGAGCAAAAGGCAAAACCTGGTTGTCACCTCAACCTAAAGTACCCACAGAGATGATAGTCCCACTGCCAGTCCTTGTCCATCAGTTATGTCCTCAGCCACAATTCCAAGGAGAGGTCTTGCAGACTGGGGGTTTCTGCCACTGCTGGTAGACCATGAGCGACGCCCATTCACCTGCAGATCCAGCTCCTCCCCACACACACTCTGTGAGCTCTTGGGATGTCTCCCTCCTTTAACCAATCAACTATTTAGACCCATTTTCAACACGCCCAACGAGATTCACTGTACTGTACCACCTATTCTCACCTATGAATCCCTTCACACACCCTGCAGGTATTTATTGCTCCATCATCTTGTGGCTCACCAGATATTGGCCATGTAGTATCAGATCTACAGAGGATTACAAACTCCTGACTAGATTCAAGGTCCACTTTTAGAGAAGTTCTTCTTAAGTTTTTTTTTCTTCTCCCAGTGGTCCTTCCTCATGCTGTCCTTAAGTGCATTTAACGTTCTGTCTGTTCTCCAGGTGTCCCTCAGCTGGTGCTGCTGACCAAGGTGGATGAGGCTTGTTCTGCTGTGGCAGCAGATCTGAAGAAAGTCTATCAAAGCCGTTATATCTACAAAATGGTGAGATTTCAGAGTTTGATGGGTGGGACAGAGGAAACTGAGTAGCACAGTAAGGAAACTTTAAATTGAAATGGAATGAAATGAATATTCTCTTGTTGTAGGTGCAGGAATTAAGTGTAAATCTTGGAGTCTCCATCTCTGCTGTGATTCCAGTGAAGAACTACAGCCAAGACCTGGAACTGGATCCTACAACAGACATCCTGCTCCTGAATGCCCTTATTCAGATGCTCAGAACCACTGAGTGTTTATTTGAAGATCTTTACCAGGAAGATCATTAGAGTTGCAGATTTAAGTGTAATTCTTGCTTGTTAACCTAACCAGATCTGCACTATTGGCAGTTACATGTTGGCGTCATAACTCAATATCAGAGTAACCGACAGACATACACATATAATAATAAACGTCATGGCTTACTTTGTTCTCATCATTGTGTGATTAATTATCAGCGAGTAATTCAGTTCAGAAAACAGTTAAAATTCACTAATTTCCTGAATTAAATTCCAGTTTAAAGCCAATCGAGCTTCCAGTGCATGTTTACTGCTCTGTCCACATAAACATGATCAACCTGCATACAGACTCTGACTGATCAGAGAGAAGGGGCGGGGCTGATGATCAACCTGCATACAGACCTGACTGATCAGGAGAGAGGGGCGGTCTGATGATCAACTGCATGTTGCACTCTGGACTGATCAGAGAGGGGCGGGCTGATGATCAACCTGCACACAGACTCCTGACTGATCAGAGAGAGGGGCGGGGCTGATGCTCAACCTGCACACAGACTCTGACTGATCAGAGAGAGGGGCGGCTGATGATCACCCCTGCACACAGACCTGACTGATCAGAGAGAGGGGCGTGGGCTGATGATCAACCTGCACAGACTCCGACCGATCAGAGAGAGGGGCGGGGCTGATGATCAACCTGCACACAGACCCGACTGATCAGGAGAGAGCGGAGCTGATGATCAACCTGCACACAAGACTTCTGACTGATCAGGAGAGAGGGGCGGGCTGATGATCAACCTGCATACAGACTCTGGGACTGATCAGGAGAGGGCGGCTGATGATCAACTCTGCATACAGACTCTGATCAGAGAGAGGGGCGGGCTGATGCTCAACCAGCACAGACTCTGACTGATCAGAGAGAGGGGCGGGGCTGATGATCAACCTGCATACAGACTCTGGGACTGATCAGAGAGAGGGGCGGGCTGATGATCAACCTGGGCATACAGACTCTGATCAGGAGAGAGGGGTTTTGATGTGTTTGATCAAAACATGGTCAAATTCATATAAATATTCAAATTTGATCTAAAATGAAAGCAAACCTAAGGAGTTTATGATCTCCTGAAAATAACGATATCTGGTATGTGTGACTGTCTCCTATAATATATACTATAGAGACTATATTACTATATATATAAATAGTTCCTGAAAAAAAGTAGAAAAAGAGAAATAGAGTCCAGTCGAACGGGGTATTGCACATTATTATTGTTACTGCACTTGAAACTGTGTATTGTATTGTTATTATTGCACTTGGTTTATTGCACCAAGTCCAGATGTGTCGTGGTTGTGGGTGTTGAGTTACTGGTCGTTCCTTCTCATTCCCATCCTCCTGTTAGCTCTCCTCCCCCCCAGAGAGGAGGTGTCCAGTCTGATGGCTGCAGGACAAAAAAGTTTTAAGTCTGTTGGTCCTGCACTTAAAGGACAGTCTCTCCCTGAACAGGCTCCTCTGTTGGCTGATGACAATGTGTTGAGGATGACTGGCATCGTCCATAATGTCCAGCAGTTTTTTCTCAGAGTCCTCTTCTGCCAATTCCACACCAGAGAGACCAGAGATTCCAGTTTATGCCAAGGTTTAGATAAACCTTAAATCATACAGCTCGTCGTGTAGACTTCGTTCCTAAGATGTGGGCCTGCTGACAGTTCCTCGAAATAGAAAGATCATCACTGCAGAGGGACAAACGTTTCAAAGCCCCCAACTCTGGAATAACCTTCCTGCTACTGTTCGGGACTCAGACACTCTCTCTGTCTTTAAATCTCGACTGAGGACTTTCCTCTTCATCCAGGCTTTTAGATAAACCTTCTGTACAGACTGTTATCCTGCTCTCTCTCTCTCTCTCTCTCGCTTTCTTCCTCCCAGTCTGAGAGTTTTCCTGCCACTGTTAGCTCGTTTCTGTTTGTAAGAGAACCTGTTTAGATTTCAGTCGTCCTTTGGCTGATGTTGAATCCAAAGCAGGCAAATGACAGCTGGAGATACAAGGTCTGATTCTAACTGTTGATCATAGGATCTCTATGTGAGCCAAAGGTGTGGTTCTGTGAATGAAGGAGGTAATCATTAACCTCTAAATGCAGAACCTTTAGCAGTGGCCAAGTCAGCAGTCTGGTACTTTCCTAAATAAGGGCTGTCCTCACCTGGGCTGTCATCAGAGAGAAGCTCAGAAAGAACTTTCACTTTCATTTCTGCTGGCCTGCACCCCTTTGCACTGCTCCATTATTCAGGTATGACTGAAAATTCTGATTTAAATCATCGCCGTTTGGAAGAAACTGTTCAGAAAGGTGCTCACTGTGAGTTCTTTTTGAGAGTTGAGTGTGAATGTAGGAGACCATTACAAACTAGTTTTAAATGTTGATCCTGGAGAAGATCATGTTCAGGTGGGACAGGAAAATGTCGCTATTAACTCTGTATGTGTGTTAAAGAACTGCATGAACAAAATACAAACAGCTGATCAGAAATAATGTATATGTTAATTATGGTTTTTCTTTTATGGTAGCAGGAACCCATTCCAACCCAGTCCCAGATTACACATTCAAAAATAATGGTTCTTTAAACATTCTTTAGTAAAGAAAAAAAAGTTTTGAAGCTGTGAAGGAACTTTTTAACCTGTATTAAGGGAAATTTTTGTTTTTGTAGTTTGACATTCTTTTTATTTGTCAAAAACATTAGAAACATATTATAAGGAGTTAGTCACTCTCAAACCAGATAAACCAGATAAACCAGTTTGTATGCAGGTTGATCATGTTCACGTGGACAGAGCAGTAAACATGCACTAGAAGCTCCTTTGATATTTAAACTGGAATTGAATTCAGTTGGAAACGAGTGAATTTTAGCTGTCATATATTCATAAAGGCATATGAAGCTTAGAACACTGGCATGTTACTTAGAGTACAAAGAGCTTGGGTTCTAAGAGTTAAGGTGCTTCAAGTAGCCTTCTGACAATTCCAAAACTCATCACAGTCTTCACTCATTATACTGACTTATTGACTTAATTCCACTCCATCGTAGGGAATGGGCAGATTGTTGTCCTATGCAAAAACTCAAAGACACACTTATGTAGTTTATCCAGATGTTTCTTCTTGTTAAGGTTTTTCGTCACTTCAGCTCAACATGAGTGTGGTTACATCCCGACTGTCCAGACAGCAGGAGAAGAAGCTCTGCTCCATGCTGAGCTCTTTCAGACTCAGCCTGCTGTTCAAGGCCAGTGTTCATGGCTACACGGCGGACGCCTTCCACAGACGGTGTGATCGGCAAGGGCCGACTGTTACAGTAGCGTACAACAGTTCTGGGTTTGTTTTTGGAGCATACACCAGCAAAGATTATGCCCAGACAGACCAGAACATTGCAGATGACAGTTTTCCTGTTCAGCCTCAATGACCAACAATGGACTTCATGGTGGTCGGGTGGAGAAGACCAAGGTTCCTTCACTGATGGAAAGACTGGTCCAAATTTTATCTCCTTGTTGTTTTTATATAATGATACAGCCACAGTTTACAGCAATCCAGGAACGTATAAGTTCAATCCAGTGGAGATGCACGGTGATGACCTGCAGCTGACGGAGTGTGAGGTGTACAGAGTGGAGGGTGAGACTCAGAATCCTGAATCAAATGTGTAGATATTCATTTATTTACACTGATACCTGGATAGAATCATTTGTGACTATTTGATTAGTGACTGTTCTCTGCAGGTGCTGATCCTCATGGAGAAGCCTGAGGAAACGTTCACTGGGATTCTGAGTAAGTAAAATCTACTTCTGTGACTAAACATCTCAGAATTGCTCCAGGCCCTGCAATCGCAAGACTGGACTACCTTTACACAAATCTAGTTCAAGTCCTATTCAACTCTAACAAGAGACCGTAGCTCTTCCTCAGTGTATATCACAATACCTACATTTAGAGTTATTAATATTCACTCTAATGAGAGACTGTAGCTCCTCCTCAGTGTATATCACAATACCTACATTTAGAGTTATTAATATTCACTCCTAATGAGACCGTAGCTCCTCCCCCTCAGTGTATATCACAATACCTACATTTAGAGTTATTAATATTCACCCTAATGAGAGACCGTAGCTCCTCCCCCTCAGTGTATATCACAATACCTACATTTAGAGTTATTAATATTCACCTTAATGAGAGTATATCACTTTGAAGAGAAACTGAAGTTGAGTTTATCTCTCATGGTCACATTACAGGAAAAGAAAAGTTCTGATGGACACAATCACAGACTGGAAGATTGGAGCGAGCTCTATGAAGAAGGCTCGCATTCTGCTGGTCGGACCTGTTGGAGCTGGGAAGTCCAGCTTCTTCAACTCAATAAACTCTGTGTTCAAGGGCTACGTGTCCATCCAGGCCAACACAGGCTGTGCAGGCACCAGTCTGACCACACAGGTATCAAATGAACTTACTGCTGATTAGTGTATTAAACTTAAAGAGTCCCAGACGAAGCCCTGGGGCAGAGAACTCAGGTGCTCGGAAAGGTCTTAAACACATCAAAATGTTCAGAGTGATGATCTGTTTTGTAGTTCATATCTACCCATAAAGCCAGGCAGTGGCGGGAAGCTTCTGCCGGTCAGTCTGTGTGATACCATGGGCCTGGAAGAGGGTGTAAACGCTGGACTGGATATCGATGACTTCACGAGCATTCTGAAAGGCCACATTCAAGACAAGTATCAGGTGGGACCTGTCAGAACTGAGTGATGCACAGTTCTGGTTCTATTCTATATCTAGAGTGATATATAAAACAGTCAGATGAGCAGTTCCTTAAATGTCTGTTCTAACAATATGTCTCCTGTATCTTCCCCTCAGTTTAACCCATCGATGCCTCTACAAACAGAATCTCCTTCATTCTGCAAAGATCCTGGCCTGAAGGACAAGATCCACACCGTGGTGTACGTGATCGACGCCTGCAAAGTCAGGCTCCTCTCTGATAAGATGATCGAGAAGTTGGCTGCATTCCGTAGGAAAGCCAACCAGATGGGTAACAGTGGCACATTACAATCAGTCTAGTGTGGGTTCCTCCTAATGTTGGTTCCTCTCACTGGTTCTTCTTCATGCTCTGGGCAGAGCCTCTTGCCAGTTGTTCTTCTAATGTTCTTCTAATCCAATTTGTCGAAAGCACTACTATGATTAACAGCGGTATTGTTTTCTCAATAAGGGGACACCAACCGTTCTCCTGAAGAGCTACCTTCCTACTGGTTTCAGTAGCAAATCTCACACACTTCATTTATCCAATCTGACTTCTGAAGGCAGTGATTAGTTGGAGAAGTTTAGTGGATTAGGGTTGAATCTACAGTCTGCAGGAGGGGAGTTCTGCAGGAGCAGGGTTGGTGACCCTTGTTTCAGTGAATGTACCCTAATACAAAATACTCTCCCTTCTTTAAATAAGACTGATAATTATGTTCTGATACAGCTGTTCAGGTGCTACCAGAAGCAGACGTGAGGGTGATGTTCTGTTCTGTCTGTTCTCCAGGTGTCCCACAGCTGATGCTGTTGACCAAGGTGGATGAGGCTTGTTCTTCTGTGGCAGCAGATCTGAAGTGTGTCTTTCAAAGCCATTATATCTACAAAATGGCGAGATTTTGATGGGGGACTGTTAATGGGGGGCTTCCTTTAAAAGGTACTTACAGTAGATTTGTTCTGTTGCAGATGCAGCAGATAAGTGCAAATCTGGAGTCTTCCTCTGTGATTCCAGTGAAGAACTACAGCCAAGACGTGATTTGGCCTGAAACACATCCTGCTCCTCAATGCATTTATTAAGATGCTCAGAACCACCAGGTTACTTTGATGACATTAACCAGAGGAAGATCTGGAAGCCAGGCTGCAAATCACAGATCTAGTAGTAGATTTGGTTGTTCAAAACCCAACTCTACAGACTTAAAAATGAGGGTGCTTCAAGGGTTCTGTATGGCACCAAATAGGGTTCCTTTATTATTACGTATATAAGTTTGATATTGTAACAATAGTAGAACCCTTTTTGGTGCTATATAAAACCCTTGCTGACCCTGTGTAAGGGTAATGGTTAAGTTTAAGGGTGAGTTAATTTAGGGCAAGAGTATGCAATCATGTTCCTGTGGTGCCAGACTCCGGCACAGTTTTGTGCTCTTCCTGATCAAGCACAAGATAATGGTTAGGGTTAGGTTATGATAATGGTTAGGGTTAGGCTATGATAATGGTTAGGTTTAGGTTATGATAATGTTAGGGTTAGGTTATGATAATGGTTAGGGTTAGGCTATGATAATGGTTAGGTTTAGGTTATGATAATGTTAGGGTTAGGTTACATTAATGGTTAGGTTTAGGTTATGGTTATGGTTAGGGTTAGAGTAATGGTTAGGTTTAGGGTTTATGGTTAAGGTTAGGTTAAGAGTAATGGTTAGGTTTATAGGTTGTGACAATGGTTAGGTTTAGGTTATGATAATGGTTAGGCCAGGGCTATGATAATGTTAGGGTTAGGTTATGATAATGGTTAGGGTTAGGTTATGATAATGTTGGGGTTAGGTTACGATAATGGGTAGGTTTAGGTTATGATAATGGTTAGGTTTAGCTATGATAAGAGTTAGGTTATGATAATGGTTAGGGTTAGGTTATGATAATGTTGGGGTTAGGTTATGATAATGGTTATGTTTAGGTTATGATAATAGTTAGGTTTAGGTTATGATAATTGTTAGGTTATGATAATGGTTAGGTTTAGGTTATGATAATGGTTAGGTTTAGGTTATGATAATGGTTAAGGTTAGGTTATGATAATGGATAGGTTTAGGTTATGATAATGTTAGGGTTAGGTTATGATAATGGTTAGGTTTAGGTTATGATAATTGTTAGGGTTAGGTTATGATAATTGTTAGGTTTTGATAGTGGTTAGGGTTAGGTTATGATAATGGTTATGTTTAGGTTATGATAATGGTTATGTTTAGGTTATGATAATGGTTAGGGTTAGGTTATGATAATGGTTAGATTTAGGTTATGATAATTGTTAGGGTTAGGTTATGATAATTGTTAGGTTTTGATAGTGGTTAGGGTTAGGTTATGATAATGGTTAGGTTTAGGTTATGATAATGCTATGTTTAGGTTATGAGTAATGGTTAGGTTTAGGTTTAGGTTTATGGTTAAGGTTAGAGTTATGATAATGTTTAAGGTTAAGGTTAGAGTAATGGTTAGGTTTAGGTTATGATAATTGTTAGGTTTTGATAGTGGTTAGGGTTAGGTATGATAATGGTTATGTTTAGGTTATGGTAATGGTTATGTTTAGGTTATGATAATGGTTAGGTTTAGGTTATGATAATGTTAGGGTTTGGTTAAGTTAGGGTAACAGTTAAGGTTAGGTTAAGATTTCAGTTCTCAAATTGCCAGGGTGTGGGAGAAGTTTTCTTTCTTTATTAAAAGATTGATATCTTTAAAGTATATTGGCTTGTTTCTTCTTTTATATAAATTACATTTTGAATGCAGATGCACTAGAAAAAAAATAATACTATTACGGAGCAAATTCTGTAGGTTCTATTTGTATTTGTATTCTTGCTGGTTAGGTGGCCAGAGAACGCACACTGTAATTGCATCAGTGATACAGCAGTAGTTAATATGTCTTCGCTTTATATGAACATATGACCCATCCTCAGTGTGGCTGTCATGGCTTTGTGGTGAGGAGACCAGCCTTGTGACTGGAAGGTTGCTGGTTTGATTCCCTGAACTGGCAGGACATGACAGGTGTGCCCTTGAGCATGGCACTTAACTCCCTAGCTGCTGTCTGGGTGCCGTGGATAGGGCTGTCCACATCTCCGTGCTCACTGACCCCTGTATTTGTGTAACACTTTTCACAACCGATATTGTCACAGAGCAGCTTCACAGAAATGAAGAAATAGTGAGCAAGCCAAAGGGCAACAGTGGCAAGGAAACACTCCCTCATAGCTGGAGGAAGAAACCTTGGGAGGAACCAGGCCCACAAGGAGGGGGTTGTGGATCCATCCTCCTCTGGTCAACTACTATACACAGAACCCTCAGAGACTATAAGCGCAGATCACCAGTGACGCTCAGGTGATGGAGAGGATTAGAATTCTGAGATTGAGAATAGCATTTTACAGTCATGTGTAGAAAACATACATATCAGCTTAAATTTTACTATAAAACATAATAAACTCACTCATCAAAAATAGTTTAACCAACAAGCAATCAACTGATTAAATCACACAACTTCACTGTGCAATATTGTTTTTCTTTTCTATCAACACACAGGGTGTGGGTTTGTGTGTTCACACTTTAATTTCTTAAGTTTTACCCACTTTAAAGATCCCTTTGTTCAGTGCTTGGGCCCTAATATGTTGTAGTAGCTGCTTCTTGGGTTTTACTAACAGGGTGGTGGCTCATCTGTCCCCCAGGTCCCCAATCCTGGGGTCATGAATATGCTCAACAAGATTCTGGGACCTGGCATGGAAGCTGTGTGTACTCAGGTCGCCTCATGAGAGGTGCATACTTGCTGCAAGGTCAGCAGCAATCTTTGACTGTCCCCTAATGGCCTTGTTCCCAACTGTTGCTTGATGTAACTACAGGATTGACTCATCCTAGTCATAGTTGGAGCTGCTTCATAGCTCTGCCTCTGCTGCTGGGTGGCCTACATAATCAGTCCAATATCTTGCTGACTGGGACCCAGGAATGTCCAATTGAATGGTCCTGGCTGCCCTCTTACCACACATTTGACTGCAGCTCAACCAGTCATTCCGGACTGTGTGTAACTGGGATGCGCTTGTCAGTTGCCGTCTTTTGGGGGGTCCTATGACAGTTAGTACCAGGGTGAGCCCTCTTCCAAATGCCAATGGGAGATGTTACATTGTATTGAGGAGCTGATCAGCCCTGAAAAACCTAAGGTGGAGATGGCACTATATAAGAAATTGCACCCACACCCTAACACTGACCTTTTGATGGCTCATTGGTTGTTTCAACTAAGACCAAATAACGGAACCCATCTCTGCAATTATTAGTGACGTTCTGGATTTTAATGGGTTGATTCCTTATTTTGAAACTATTTTTTGATTATGAGTGTGTGTTTATTATATTTTATGGTGTAAATATAAAGATTTGTTTGTAAAATTTAGAACTGAACTGATATGTAACGTTTTCTACACATGACTGTAAAATGCTGAGAGATTCTCCAATCTCAGGATTCCTGATCCCTCTTCCATCTACATGGACGTCACTAAGCTGAAATCCTGCTGGTCTGTATTATCATAACAGAGTGTGATGATGATGATGATGATGATGATGATGATGATGATGATGAAGACCAGCTTGAAAAGAATTACTTGAGTACAGATTCGATTTATTTGCTTTAAAGTTGTTTATTTCACAATGATATATCAGAGTTGATCAGTTTTGACACATTTGGATCATAACATTAGAATATATAACATTAACAGTGATGAGAAGATCACAGGATCATCACTCCAGCTCTCGATGTGAATGTGCCTCAGTTGCGTGAAGATCAGCACTGTACAGAAATGTTGATCCTCCGGATGTCGCATGTTGGACAGGTTCACTTCGACCAATGCTGACTGTGGGATCAGAATAGAGTGATGGTGTCCTGCCCGTTGATGGAGAAAGTCGATCTCCGTGAGTGCATGATCGGAGGAGTAGTCGCACGGGTGTCTGGAGGCTGTTGGTACTTCCTTGCTGAAATTGTACTGCATTCTGTAGGTCAGAGCGTTGTTCCAGTTGATCCTCACGCAACTGTCGCGTCACTCCTGGTGTGCTCGCAAGTGGTAGAAACCCAGAGCCGTGGTTCAGCTCGGTAAGGGGCCAGTGCCAGGAAGACGAGCCAGTGGAAAGAGGAGACCACCTGCGCACCACCTGATTTGCCAACTCCAGAGTAGCACCTGAAAGGAGAGGGAGAAGACTGTCCACATGACTGAAGTAAAGCTATGGACAGTGAGCTTCAAACAGGAGGAACGGAAGTAAAAGCCCATCTAAAAGCTGCTATAAATGGTTCGGCTGCTCTCACCCATCTCTGCTCTCAATGCTCAGGTAGTCGCTTCAGTGGTTCTTGGGAACAAAGCGAATGCAGGTGGTGCTGTGAAGGTGGCCATGGCACCGCAATCACAGACCTGTGAATGGATGCTGTAACAGAAATAATCAGATCAAACAATCAATCATCGATAACAGTGTTTCTAATCAATATGATGATGAGGAGGAGCTTCTTACCACAGAAGTCAGCGCCACTGTGAAAGGCACCATCACTGCCAGCTGAGGACTTCTCATTCAGAAGCAGTTGTTGCTGGGGCAGACCAGAAGGAGCCCTGGTTGTTGGCAAGACTATGTCTCCTCCACCTCAGCAGTTCCCTGATCTCACCCACAGATATGGAAATGGTTTGGTTAGGAAAGCAGACAATGGACTTTAGATCAACACTGGTCTAGGATTTCCCAGCCTAGTGTCCTGCATTGGACCAAACCTCCTCAGACTAAGAATTCTTATCTAGAACTAACAGAATAAGCAGGAACTTTACCGTTGTTGATGGTCAGGATTCTTGAGGTGATGTCCACGTGCTGAGGCTCCACGAGAGGAACAGCCTGGGAGAGGCCGAGCATCAGCAGGGCTAGAATGGACAGAGAGGCTGTGGGCTCCATGTTGCTTCAGTGTGTGGAGATGATGCTCCTTCACCGTAGCTCAGTGTCTGAACCCTGTCATACCTGGTCTTTTATACACATGGACACACATTTGTGTGTCTCTCTGAGGATTAAAGTTAGGCTCTGCCCACTGTCTAATGTATGGATCTAAAGGGAGGAACCCTCTGAGCTCAGGGTTCTGATTTGAAGATGTTTGCCCTCTACGTAAAGAACAACCTTCCTCTTAAGTATCAATGATTTCTCTGCTTTCACACTAGTTTCCATCTCTTGTGTTCCTTAAGGTTCTGTTTTAGGCTCTTCATTTTTTTCTACATATAAACCCCATTGATTTACATCTACCAAATGTCCTGCTGAAGATACAAAGGTGTTGTTTTGGTTTAATCTGGACACTGATCCCGACACCTTGAATGTGTGTAATGTGTGTAACTAAAGGGAGGGTCCTCTGAACTCAACAAGAACGCTAAACCTTTGTTGATTCATATTGTTGGGTTAATCTGTGTTAATGAAGGACCTGCAGGTTTGCTAGTTCTTTCCAGGCTTGAAATGACAAGAAGCTGAATGAGCACCTGCGCGTCTCTCTACAGACAAAAAGTTCTACGGACACTATAAAGGAGAAATGAATGATGAATCTGATTTATCTGTCAGGTTCATACCATCAGGATTCTACTGATAGATTGACCAATAAGATCTCAACAGAAATGGCAAGATCCCCATAAAGACCTGTAGTTCCAGGACGTACAGCAGCTCAGTCTTGCTGGAGATGAGTTTCAGCTAATGGGCTGCCACCCATGATGAAACATCAGTGAGACATTCTGAGATGCAAATTGAAATCTGAGCATCAGAAGGCGTGAAAACAAAAGAAAGAGTTGAGTATCAGCATAGCAGTGGTAAGAGAACCTATGACAGGATATTACTTCACCTACAGAGTAAATGTAGGATGAGAAAAGAAGACCAAGCACTGAGCCCTGTCAGACCCAGTGCATGAAGAGAAGGTTGTTCTTTACGTAGAGGGCAAACATCTTAAAATCAGAACCCTGAGCTCAGAGGGTTCCTCCCTTTAGATCCACACATTAGACAGTGAGCAGAGCCTAATTTTAATCCTCAGAGAGACATACCGCTGTGTGTCCATGTGTATAAAAGACCAGGTATGACAGGGTTCAGACACTGAGCTACGGTGAAGGAGCATCATCTCCACACACTGAAGCAACATGGAGCCCACAGCCTCTCTGTCCATTCTAGCCCTGCTGATGCTCGGCCTCTCCCAGGCTGTTCCTCTCGTGGAGCCTCAGCACGTGGACATCACCTCAAGAATCCTGACCATCAACAACGTAAAGTTCCCAAGTTATTCTGTTAGTTCTAGATATGAATTCTTAGTCTAAGGAGGTTTGGTCCAAAGCAGACACTTAGGCTGGGAAATCCTAGACCAGTGTTGATCTAAAGTCCATTGTCTGCTTTTCCTAACCAAACCCCCATTCCCATCTGTGGGTGAAGGATCCAGGGAACTGCTGGTGGAGGGAGACATAGTCTTGCCAACAACCAGGAACGCTCTGGTCTGCCCCAGCAACAACTGCTTCTGGAAGAAGTCCTCAACTGGCTTAGTGATGGTGCCTTTCACAGTGAGCGCTGACTTCTGTAAGTAGAAGCTCCTTCTTCACACTTTCCACTTCTCATCATCTTATTGATTAGAAACACTGTTATCTGATGATTGATTGTTGATCTGATTATTTCTGTTACAGCACCTTCTGACAGGGCTGTGATTGATGGCGCCATGGCCACCTTCCACAGCACCACCTGCATTCGCTTTGTTCCTAGAACCACTGAAAGCGACTACCTGAGCATTGAGAGCAGAGATGGGTGAGAGCAGCCGAACCATTTATAGCAGCTTTTAGATGGGCTTTACTGCCGGTCCTCCTGTTTGAAGCTCACTGTCCATAGCTTTACTTCAGTCATGTGGACAGTCTTCTCCCTCTCCTTTCAGGTGCTATTCTGGAGTTGGCAAATCAGGTGGTGCACAGGTGGTCTCCCTCCTCAAGACCACTCACGCGTGCAGCTCACGGCATCGCCCAGCACGAGCTGAACCACGCTCTGGGTTTCTACCACGAGCACACCAGGAGTGACCGCGACAGTTACGTGAGGATCAACTGGAACAACATCGACCCTACAATGCAGTACAATTTCAACAAGGAGAACACCAACAACCTCCAGACACCGTACGACTACTCCTCCGTCATGCACTACGGGAATACGGCTTTCTCCATCAACGGGCAGGACACCATCACTCCTATTCCTGATCCCACAGTCAGCATTGGTCAGAGAGTGAACCTGTCCAACATCGACATCCGGAGGATCAACATTCTGTACAATTGCTGATCTTCACACCCAACTGGGGCACATTCACATCTGAGCTGGAGTGATGATCCTGTGATCTTCTCATCACTGTTAATGTTATATATTCTAATGTTATGATCAAATGTGTAAAGCTGATCAACTCTAGTGTCATCATTGTGAAATAAACAACTTTAAAGCAATCTGATCAGAATCTGTACTCGGAGTAGCATTTCTTACCTAAACTGATCTTCATCATCATCATCAGCAGCATGGAGCAGGGAGTAGGGGTGATTCTAGGATTAGAGAATTCGGGATATTGAGGCTAAATACACAATACTATGATAGTACCACCACGTTTCACAGATGAGATTTTACAGAGGGGATGGGATTTTGGTGTCATCTGTCCCCAAAACATACCCCAGTAGGCTTCTGGCTTGTCTTGGTCTTTCTCCTCGCAACCCTGCCATGCACACACCACTGTTGTTCAGTGTTCTCCTGATGGAGGACTCAAACTTTAACCAATGTGAGAAAAAACTTTAGATGCTTCAAAGTTACATTGGTTTCCTTTGTGACATCAAGAAGTTTTACGTGCCTTGCTGATGAAGGTTTAGTTCAAATTATTTCTGCAGGAATATCTTAAATTCTAAAGACACACCACTGCAAATGAAGGTGATGTTGACCTAGACAGCAGCAATTTATAGACGTGATAGAGTCATTACCTTTTAATCAATTGGAGTGTGTGTGTGTGTGATAGACTAACAAAACATTGTTAGATAAAAAGAAAATGATACACAGCTCAATTTTCTAGTAAAAATCTAAAAAGTGAACACACCATCCCCACTGTGAACCATGGTGGTGGCAGCATCATGCTGTGGGATTCTTTTCTTTAGCAGGGACAGGAACGCTGATCAGAGTGGGATGGAGGAAGACAGGAAGATGGATGGAGCTAAATACAGGGCTATCCTGGAGGAGAACCTGTTAGAAGCTGCAAAAGACTTGCAACTGGTGCAGAGCTTCACCATCCAGCAGGACAACGTCCCTGGAACAGACTCGCAGGATGGCCAGAAGTGTAAGGGGCTGTACCTTTAGTCCCATCTACAGGAGGACGAGACGATCAGACAGTTCAACCAGTCAATCTGATCCCCAACTTCAAAAATGCAAGCATCATCAAGCCAAAAACTCCAAG
Organism: Acestrorhynchus altus; assembly: GCA_034509495.1. NCBI lineage: Eukaryota > Metazoa > Chordata > Actinopteri > Characiformes > Acestrorhynchidae > Acestrorhynchus > Acestrorhynchus altus. Next base: position 3,524,104 of record CM067524.1, read on the forward strand.
AAGGTAGGGAGTTAGCTGATTGGTTAAGGAATGGAGGAAGGTGTGGCATTCGAGTCTCCTGTTAGAACTACTGGAAGCTTTCGTTTTTCTTTGGGCTCTGACGTTTTGGCTGGACGTGGCTGAACTTCATGGGTCAGTGACATGTATGAGGTTACACAACAAGGTTCAAGAGATGTAGAAAATGAATTTTATTAGATCACCCAGGAGGTAAACATACAGCTATTCTCATTTTCATTGTCAATGCCGGCTACAAAGACTGATGTTCTCATCCGATGACTCCCCAGCATCCCCATAATAAAGATAAAAACGCATTTCAGTATTTTACACATCGCCAACGTTTACAGATATGAAGCAGACTTTCTACAGTCTCTAGTGTTACATACACAACTAAATTCATACATTCATTTCCATCTCTTTAAAGCAGGTAGTGCATCTCTACAGGAACATTAGATCACGTTAGTGCCCACAGCTCTCTATTCTACATTTCCATTAGCTGTTTTAATCTTTAAAAGTCTTTCTACTGGTCTTATAAAACCACACCTTCAACCTTCAACCTCTAAAAGCTCCTCACTGGAAGTTATTACACCTAATGCTTATGAATGAACACTACCAGATGCCTCACTCACTGTTTTACTGACTTCAGAGAAGATTATGGATCTAAAACAGGTTTTTATAATAACATTTATAATAATTTTATAATAACTGGTGGAGCGATGCATCTGCAATGTGCAGGGTGACAAAAAATAGGCCCCAAAAATGCCGATTTGATCAGATTTGCCACTGTTTTCCCATCATCAACGTTCCTTTTAAAACATATAAAGCTCTGAAGACTCATGTAGCTTCACTGCTGGGTTTGGATAGTAGATTAGATAGTAAATGTTACTTAAAAACAAAAGTAAATGTTACACCGACTGAAGACCATCTCTTTCAAGAGCATTAAACTCATAAAAGGCTTATAAATGATACCACGTCTGTGATAAAGTGTAATGTGTTGAGCATCGGGCATTGAGGTCCATTCCGACCTGTATTTGGCAGCATCTAAGCTTGAGGTATCTCTGGATTCCGGCCTCTGCAGAAGAGCAGAGGACATTTTCTGTGCGAACAGTGAAGCGTCTCTGAAAGTCGCTCTAGATAAACGCCGTAAATGTAAATATTTATGTTCTCCACCACTGTGAAGAAACCAGGATCAGCAAGCTTCTCTACAATAACATGAACGAAAGAGAAAAAAGATCATCTAGGTCACGAAGTAAGAACGACAGCTAGCAGCCATCAGTTAACATGAATTAAATTGCCGATTAGTTGCTAATTCTCTTCAAGCGTCGTGAAGCTTTGGGTTCAAACTATTTCTACTGCAGGCAAAACAGTAGCGAACATCAACACAAAACAACAGCAACTTAATCAAATAAAATTAAAAACTAGTGCAGAATTTCTTTCTAATTCAATACATTTAAAGTGATATATTTCAAGCTTTGCAAGATTTAGTTTCACGTCCGATTTGTAATTTAACACTGTAATAATCTGATAAACTGATAAACCAACCTGTAAACGAGATGACGTAGGTATGAAATGTCTCACTTTACACGTAATGAACAGAACATTTGACTAAATCTGTATGAAATTATGAACTTTTTTATAATATTAATTTTCTGCACTAGTGAATGTAAACAAAACTAACAGCAAGCTCTACAACTGCGACCCCTCCGATAACGACTGTCCCGCCTCAGCACACAGACACAGTAGTCTGTACATGGCTATATCTTCAACCATCAGGTTTATAGTGCATCAAGAGTGTCCACTCTTTCTGTTTTCCTTCCTTCCTCTTCTTAAACAGACTCGAGACTGCAGCGTCAACCGAATCCAAAATTCAGACTGAAGACAAAGAACAAGAAACTCCAATATTGCGTCAGTCATACAGAATAACAACTGAGGTAATTTGTTTGTAAATCAAGATGTTAAAGTGATTAATGTGGGCTTATTAGGACAGAGACAGATGATCTGCACAGTTCAGCCTTAAAACGGGACGAAACGGGGAACGCGACAGTATTCAACGTTTATACATTTAGACGCGGAACTGACAGCAGGCAGGGAACATGTTCTCATCACACATGATAAAGAAAGGCCTCTATTAGAATAAAGCATATCGTTAAACATCTTCTCAGTGGATTGAACCGAGAGCTCTTCTTTAGAAGCTTAATGTACTGAGCTTTTCCTAAACTGTCGCGTGTCCCGGTCACGCCCCTCTTTCCCTCCCAACAGCAAAAATACACAGAAACGGAATTTTAACGGTTTCTAAATTTGGAATTAAATGTACTGCTCTCCGGAACTCCGAAACCCATCCAGCCTGCTGGACATCATCAAATCCCCTGTTTCACATTTCCCTCCCAAATTTCAACAACTTATTTCTTCTTGTTTTCTCCGAAGTTGTATCGTCATTTCCCATCAGGAACGTCATCACCAGGGCAGGTCCGAGCTCAGTCTGGTCCCTAGAAAAACGGTGCCCAGCTTTCAAATGACGTCCAGAATAAAGTTGCGGACGACGTCCACGGCCCGAGAGTCGAAGCCACAGATGTCCAACATGCCCCGGTCATCTGGATCAGCAACGGAGAGGCCGTTGGTCGTCATTCCGCACACGATCAGTTTGGAAAACACACCAGTCTTCTGATGGAGGAAACACAGTTACAACACTTAACATCTTCTGCGTTATAAAGAAACGGGCAACAATAACGCGCAGCTTCGATTCTTACGGCGGGCGAACGCTGTACGATTTTGGAAAACCTGTGCTGCAATTTACACTGTATGAAGACCGACACACACCCTGCATGTGACGCTACACCTCTCACAAACACACACAAAGAGAGAGAGAGAGCCATGCATTTGAACAATGACTGACATCCTAAAGCAGGGACATTATTTCTAATCAAACAGTGCTTATCTTTGTTTTTTAATAACTGAAGGAAACTTCAGATGAAATATTAATTGTGTTTCTCTTCTATATTATAATATATTGACATATTATTGATCATATCAGTAAAGCAATCGTTTTAAATTTAGGTGGTTGCTAAGGAGTCCTGACAGCTGGTCGGTAACCAGTACGGTAACTGTTTTGGAAGGGCTTTGGGTGTGGCTAGTGTAATATAAGGGACGCATAAGAGACGTACACAAACGTTTTGCCCACATAACTCTGCAGACATCGTCCGTCGAATCAGAAAGCTGTACGCAAGTCAACGGATCTCAACGCTAAGCACCACCTACTTCTCGGTACGTCCTCAGAGCTTCGGTGGGATCTGTGCTTCCGAAGTGGGTCTCGTTATTGGTGAAGATGATAAACACGTCCACGGTCTTGTCGTTCTCCGATGCCCACTGTATGGGCAGAGCGCAGTCCGTACCAGCACTCTGCATCTGGAGGAAATCAAAGCATGATCCGATATATATCCCAAAATGACATTTCAGAGCTACAACAACATTAATAATAAAAATAATAATAAATACTATTATTTAAATAAATAAGCACTGAATATACCGCGTAAGAACACTGTATTTGGAGATTAAATATACTATTATAGATGATCAAACCTAAGCATGGTTTTCAGCAGATCAGAGGTTAATGACATTTCTCTAGATCTTCAGTCCTCCTTACCTGGACCAGCTGTGCTGTTACTTGGATTAGAGACGTGTCGGCCAAGATGCTGCAGGGAACGAGGGCTTCTTCCGAGAAGATCAACACGTCAGCATCAGGTTCTGTTCGTGCTATTACCTTCAACATAGCGTCGAGAGTGAAGAACGTGAGGGTTAAATAATACACAGCATACTGTTCAACCATAACATTATGACCCCCTCCTTGTTCTTCACTAACTCTGCACTATGTAGTTCTATAATTACAGACTGGTCTTCAATGATCAGGACCCCACAGTACCACCAGAGTGTTCTTGTGAAGCTGGGAGGTGCCCAACTCTGCAAGACATCAGCTATCGTCTTGCTTTAGCGGCATGCTCAGTGCGTTTATGAGACAGGCAGCTGCAGCAAGGGTGCCGGAGGAATGTCATCCACATAAAAGACAAACTGCTCACAATGTTGTGAGTGTGCTGTCAGACTGGGAATGTTAGGAATGTGTCTGAAGGCCACAGCAGAAGCCCAGATGGAAATAAAGCTGAACAACTAATCACATACTGCAGCTTCAAGCTGGGCCGGCCTTGTTCTCCTAGTACTATAAAGTCCCCCAGCACTGAGCTGTGGAGCAGTGGAACCATGTTCTCTGGTGCTCTTGTTACTGAATGCAATCAAATGCAAACCCTCATAGCAATGTTCCAGAATCTGCAGAATAAACGGCCTTGATTTCAGAAGAAACAGTGAATGAGCAGGTGTCCCAATACTTTTGACCATACAGTGTATTAAACTGCACCTATGTGCAGTGAACCTAGTTCTCTTTAATTTCGACAGGAACCAGGCAAGCTGCGTGTGCATTTGCACATCTGTGTCAACAATAGGTGCAACTTAAAGTAGCACTCAATAGAAGGGTTGGCCACACATCAGTGGACATAGTGTAACTGGTAAGTGTGGTAAGAGTGCGGTGTCAGTGGGTGGACTGGTGTGATCTCACCATGCTCATGGCTGCAGCCACAGCCACGCTGCTGATGGAGCTTCCGAGGGCCAGGCTGTGGAGACACATGCTCACGTCCACTCCCACCACGAAGCGCTTCCCAGTGGGCTCCACGTTCTGCCACCAGAGATTTCACACAGACAGAGAGGCACATGAGACCGGTCAGCGAGTGGACGACTCTACAGCCATCACTGTATCTGATGATCTCACCAACCACATCGACAGCTAAGCTCTGAGTATTAATTACATTGATCATCTGCACCCAGAAGGACGTGTGGGACTGCAGTGCTGTTGAGAAGGAAGATGAAGGTGATCAGGATCAATAACTGATGATAACTGTAGTCTGAGCTGATCAATATTTATTGATCTACTCATACAGAAGTGGTGTCTCTCAGGACGGCGTCGGGTTTAACGCAACACGCCAGACGTCTCTGCATGGAGGTGTAGAGGTTCCTAATGGTGTCCTGTGATGATCCATCCCATGCAGCTTGAATGTTCTCACTCAGTTCTGCAGATGGTGTGGTAGGGGTGGAGTGTTGATAGAGCGTCCAATAGCGTCCACACATTTTCAATCAGGGACAGGTCTGGAGATGAAACCGACCACGGCGTAGTATCTGTGTCTTCAAGGTGAGATCTTGAGACGGCATCAGTGTGTGGATGAGCGTCGTCCTGTTGGAACAGAGCACCGGAGTGTGTGTTCAGAGCCACTGGTTGCAGAACTTCATTAACGGTAAGCTGTTCTGTTAAAGTGTCTGTAATGAAGATCAAAGGTCATCTGACATCGCTGAATCCATGACAGTCTGGCACAACGTCATTGCAGACAGTTGATTCCTTCTCGTGTGTTTTTTTGGTAGCTTCAGAATCAGGTTGATGCGCCGATGAGCTCTTCTATTGATGGTATTCCAGGCTCCGAACTCGAGTCTCACCTGTGTATCCTGTAATATTTCTCTTTTGCAGATTCAAGACCTCTTTGGTCAATTTGCAGAATTCTGAAATCAAATGTTCTGACTCCTGCTGTGTTTTGACTAAATATAAGCTTCTCGTTTGCTTATGACCACATCCCTCTAATTGCCGTCTAATTTCCCAGTTTTCCGAGAACTGCCTTTTCAGAGCATCAATTGTATTAATAATGAATCTAATTCATAAGACTTGGACTTGGTGTCCAAACAAGAAGAGGAGAATCAGTGTGGGCTGTTGTTGCTGTAACGTCTGACTGGACCATGTGCTGTATGACTGTAAACGCTGCAGATGTTTCAGATGTTTTCAGTGATACTCACTGAGAGACTCTTAGAGAAGGCACAGTCCAGCGCCTGAATGACGTCTCTGTTCGGCTCCCATTTTAACTTGCCTCGCTTCCCATGACCTCGCTTGTAGTTTTCAGATGCAACAAGGATGCAGAAGGGGTGTGTTTTCGCCTGCATTCACACATAAAAACACTGTAAACAGCAGGCAGCTACTCATATTTCACATTTTCATAGATACTGAGAGGCTCTTCACGAGAGTGATGCTGGAAAAGCTTCTTGTATTTATGCTTTACTGGGGCTGTAACACTGCTATATGTAAATAAGCTCTCTTCTGATTGGCTGCCCTGTCCCTTACTGTACCACAGGACCCCCACAGAGCAGCTATTATGATCTTGAGCCTTGAACAACGCTGATCTAAACCATACCTTTGACAAAGCGTGTTCATCCTGGATCCTCTCGCACACAGCTGCGACCTCTGGACTTCCAGGCATCAGAACCGTATCTGCAGTCATTTTACCCAAAAGCCTCATCAGAGTAGTCACGGACATCTCCTTCAGCAACGCCTTCCATACCTAGAACCAGTCAGTCATGAGAAGAACGGAAGACATGTCCTATTAGCTAAAAGTTCAGCCTGATTTCAGACTGTGTTCGTATCAGCGGTTCTGACCTCTTTCGACTTGAGATGACTGGTCAGAACCTGCTCGCGCTCCAGTCTGAACTCCTCTATCAGGTGAACCACCTCCAGCTCATCAGTCGAGTGCTTGGCCTTCTCCACCGCTTCCAGATATGCAAACACTTTCATCAGCTCCTCTGAGTTCTCTTTATCTGCATACGTCTCCTGGACCACCTTCCAGCCTTTCGTCACGTATTTGCTAATAAGTGCAATAGCTGTGAAACAATAAGAAAATACGATCAACAAATGTGCATTTCCTCAACATCTCCACCATCTCAGCTGCTTCATTCAGCACACGAGTTAACTACTGAACATAGTTCATTCTGGATATTAAGGTTATTAGAGCTTCATTCTGGATATGGATGTGCTCACCATCGTTGGCCGGCTTCATGTGCGACAGTCTGAGAAGGTCCTGGTGGGACCATCCAGCCCTGTGTTTACACCGGGTGACAGTGTGTGCCAGGCTTAGGGCTTCTTGGCCGTTGTACCAGTTAGAAACAGCCCTGCGCAGGCCCCGCCCCCACATGCCACAACACAAACCGTCCTTCAGCTCCTTTTTATACTGTATGAAGGTGAAGAGGTGGCCGGGTGACCTGCACAGCTCCTGCAGGGCGTGGAAGGCCGCCTGCTTGGTTTGGGTGTCCGAGCTCTGCGAGCACACAGCCAGAGCAAACAGCGCGGGGTTTGGGCGGACCGTTTTGCCCTCCATGCTCAATCGTTTGACCTCCTCCACGACCTCGCAGCCGCGGCTGGCCTGCACCAGCTCCATCAGGGCCAGCGCACTCTCCGGTGCAAGCGCTCGCTCTCTTGTGCTGTAGGTGGCGCTCTCAGAGCCATAGCAGAGGAAACGGCGCAGGCGCAGCAACTCGGTCACTGCCCATGGCTGGTCTGCGTCTGAACTCGACTGACCCTGATCTTTAGTGTTCGGCGACTGCTCTGGGGGCGATGACAGCTCCATAGCAATGACTCCTACAAATCAAAACACACAAATATTGAACCTGCACCTGACTTCCTACTATTATATGGAACGCTGATGATGGTAAAATAGTCAAAAACATGATCAAATACACTTTTTGTTTCATACAATTTCTTTGAATACAACAACCTGCATATTGCATTGTGAATGTGTGAGGGAAAGCACCGTGGTCGGCACTAAGATCAACAGTTTGTTGTCACACGTCCAGAACTTCTGGTGTCAAAAGATCCCCTTTGATCTTCATTACAGACACTTCAACAGACCAACCTTACGTTAATGAGGTTCTATAACCAGTGGTTCTACCTTTTCTGAACACACACTCCGGTGCTCTATTCCAACAGGACGACGCTCATCCACACACTGATGCCGTCTCAAGATCTTGTCTTGGAGACACAGATACTACGCCGTGGTCGGTCTCATCTCCAGTCATCTCCCTGATTGAAAATATGTGGACGCTATTGGACGCTCTATCAACACTCCACCCCTACCACACCATCTGCAGAACTGAGTGAGAACATTCAAGCTGCATGGGACGGATCATCACAGGACACCATTAAGAACCTCTACAACTCCATGCAGAGACGTCTGGCGTGTTGCGTTAAACCCGACGCCGTACTGAGAGACACCACTTCTGTATGAGTAGATAAATATTATATAAATATTGAATATTTATAAATAAATATTGATCAGATCAGACTACAGTTATCATCAGATATTGATCCTGATCACCTTTATCACTGCAGTCCCACACTTCTTTCTAGGTGTATTTGTTGATGTGTAGCCCATAGACAAGAAACCAGGCTGTAATAGAGGAATTAGAAAATAATTGTAGAATAATATGAAAACTTTTATTCACAGCTCATTAGATTGGAGTGATTTAACAGGTGCAGGCAGAGTTGCAGACAGTGGGGTTTGGAACTCTCCGTTCCACCTTAAATGGGGGGCAGTGGCCTGCAGCAGCCCGAGGCACCAGCAAGCCTCTAATTGGCCATTTAAGGTGGAACGGAGAGTTCCCACAGCACCTCATCTCCAAGTATATTTAAGGTAATTAACAGCTTGTCAGACTTTAAATGGGTTAGTACGGATCAGAACTCGCCGCGGGGGTGTTTTATCCTCCTAAACGCCCCGGTTCGAGTCAGATTACAGACAATCACAGCTGAGAGCGATAGCAGCGTTATCCTAGCTCATAGACAAACCTGAAAACCGCGGGACAACACTGCGAACAGCGGCGACCAGAACGACCCACAGAACGCGGGTTCCGTTCGGAACTGAACGAGAGCAGCTGACTGGTTAAAGTCGGCCGTCGGAACCCAGTTTGACCGGCTTTAGCGGTTAGCTTAGCATACCGCTCGGTCCGGCTGCTGAAGCTGGAGGGCGCGTTTCAATACAATAACGCACAACAGCGGCCTTTTCTCCCTCTTTACCCACATCCTGCTCTTCACACCCCACCTACACACACGCCGAGGGCCTGTCCGCTCACCCAGGCTGAGTGCCGAGCCTCTGCTTCCCGAAATTCCCGAAATTCCCGAGTGTTCCCTACTTAGGGAGGATAAACGCTAAATCCGAGGGCGCGCTCCAATACGCGCCCTTGTGCCCTACCTAGGGCGCTTGGCTGGACGCGCTGATCTCTTCGCGTAGAAGGCTGTGAGCTGCGCGGCGGCGCTCCAGACCTTCTGCAAACGGCCAACGGCAGAGAGGAACGGGCTGGTGTGGACGAGTCGACGCGGAATCAGTCCAGATCTTAAAAAAGCGGCTTTGGAGGAAAGGATTTACTGAATGAAGGGCTGTAATTCACACTTTGGGCCAGAAGGGGACAGCACGAACTCAGAAACCCAAACCCACAGAGACGCGCTCAGGCCTGGAGAGCATTCTCAAAACTTCCACACTGGACTGTGTTCTTCAAGAGCTCTGTCCTCGAAAGTGTTGTCGAAGAACTCCACCTTGGAAAGTGTTCTCAAAGGCCTCTACCATAGAAAATGTTCTTCAAGAGCTCTACCATGAAAGGTGTTCTCAAAGGCCTCTACCCTGGAAAGTGTTCTCAAAGGCTTCTACCCTGGAAAGTGTTCTCCAAGATCTCTACCCTGGAAAGTGTTCTCCAAGATCTCTATCATGGAAAGTGTTCTCCAAGATCTCTATCATGGAAAGTGTTCTCAAAGGCCTCTATCCTGGAAAGTGTTCTCCAAGATCTCTACCCTGGAAAGTGTTCTCCAAGATCTCTACCCTGGAAAGTGTTCTCCAAGAGCTCTCTCATGGAAAGTGTTCTCCAAGAGCTCTCTCATGGAAAGTGTTCTCAAAGGCCTCTACCTTGGAAAGTGTTCTCAAAGTGTTCTCTTTACCCTGGAGACTGTTCCTAAAACCTTCACCACGGAGAGCATTCTGCACCAGTTTTAGTCTCCTACAAGGCAGCAGTTGTGTAGACAGGATTAAGTACAATATTTTTTTGATACTCAGATATGTTTAATGATGACTCTCCTCAGGGTGTTTAGATGATCCAGTTCTGGGTAAGAGGGGGTGGTCAGGAGGTGCGTTTCTTGTTATTCGTTAATCTATTCCTTCAACAGTCAAAGAGATGAACAGACCTGACCGCTGTGATATACAGCACTCTTACAGTCGGCAGCCGGGCTTAATCAGACGCTCTTCCCAGAGGAACAGTGAGCTGATTGAAACTAAATTCCTACTGGTTTTTAAGCCGCTTCGACAGACACAACTCTCTTCTGCCCATAAATCACACTGTCAGACCAGGACCACCAATCAATTTCAGAGCAGACGGGGATGAGAGAGAGATGACTGGAGTGATTGATGGCTGGGTGAAACACGCCAGGCGTTTGAAGAATGTATGTCAGGAGAGCTGGTGACGAAACCGCTTTTGAAAAACACAAACCTGCTGTAAAACCAATGCAATAATTGATGGCTTTCAGATCCCTGCTGTGCTTCCTGACCTTGAAAATGTAAACGGGAAAATAAACCTCGGAGAAAGACGCACGACACGCTGAGATCGGACTTGAAGTTCTTATAACAGGAACTCTGAGAACCTGAGATCACTCACAGGCCATTTTTCCAGCGACACCTACACACGTATCAAAACACAAGACGTACCCTCTCTAAGCCTTTCAACCAATTTCCAACATGAGTTTTCATATATAAGGTGTTTTTAGTCCTTATGAGCAAATAAAAGGTGAAGGCACTCGGTGTGTCGTGGAGGTTGGCGTGCTGGAAGCGTGAGGCACTCGTTAAAATCAGCACTCAGCAAGCGCGTCACGGCACGCACGAATCTTACTTCCCAAAGCTGACCAGCGCAGACTGTGGACTGAAAGTAATGAATTAAAACCTTTGGTGGTCACTGAAATAATGCTGCAGAACTTGGTCCACTAGGCTGGTCCCCTACCCTGACCCCTGGTTAGAGGCTGTTCTGACAGGACAGGTCATCTAAGGTTGGGTGGAGTTTCCATTTTCATCACAGAAGATCTCCAGTGTCCTGCTGCTTCAGCTAAATTTATTCCAAAACAGTTTGACTTACTGGTTCTTCACATTGGGCTTTCAATATGTTTTTCTCTGTCAGTGGCTGGACGTTTTTCGTCCACCTTCAGCACCTGCATGTACTTTAATGTGCTTGAAGTAACGCCCTGGCCCCGTTCACAAGGTTTGGACTGGTTCTACTTGGTGACTTGAACTGGGAAGTGCTCAAACTTTCTGAGACAGTGACTGAGAAGTCTGACTCCCTCAATCTTCACCAACTAATCTCTCAGCCTACTTAATATGATCTGAATATTCCAGGTAAACTACCAGGATTGATGTTATTTTCACAGATTCCCCACATCTGGATCGCACTGGTGATCATTGCTTCATTGCCTGCATCCGTGAAGGCCATTCACCCAAACTGCCTGTTCACTTTTGCCCAAAAAAGGAATTGTTAAACATGTTAATTGCTCAGACTTTTTACGGTGAATAAAACATGGAAATGATTCTTAGATCTTTTGGTTCTCCAGTGATTTGGCTGTTCTGATACAACAAAAGCGTAACCTGTCATAAAGCACGTCTGTCTGGATCCCCTGTAGACTGTCTCGTGTTTCCTTTCAGAAAAAGGCAACTCAAGCGGTGCGACAGTCCAAATCGGACTTCTGTACGGAACCGTTTGAACACGGTGGTTCTGATCCACTCAGGAGAAAACAGTCAATGATTTGAAAGTAAACCTTCAGGCTTGTCCCTGTCGCTCAGATGGTATCGCTGATTTTTAGATCTGACCCAGTTCATAAATGACCCAACGTTTGTCTAAAGAACAGCTGTATTCACCCCCCAGCTCATCTGTAGACTCCTCCCCTTTCTCTGCTGATCTTGTAGACTCCTCCTCTATCTCTGCTGATCTTGTAGACTCCTTCTCTATCTCTGCTGATCTTGTAGACTCCTCCCCTTTCTCTGCTGATCTTGTAGACTCCTCCTCTTTCTCTGCTGATCTTGTAGACTCCTCCTCTATCTCTGCTGATCTTGTAGACTCCTCCTCTATCTCTGCTGATCTTGTAGACTCCTCCTCTTTCTCTGCTGATCAGCTGAAGGAACTGTTGGCATTAGATCAGAAAAAGGCTGCTGGTCAGACGACCCCCATTCTTTTTTTTATTACAGTCCCTCTTTTAACTACAAAATATAGGTGTTGATGAGTAGGTGTGGAGAAGCACTGTTGGGGAGTGTGTGTGTGTGTGTGTGTGTGTGTGTGTATGTGTGTTTGGGGGGGGGGTGCTGTTTACCCTCAGAGGCAATAATGTAATGAGACTGAAGACCTCAGGCTTGTTTCAGAGCATTCGACTGCCCTGCTGACCAGAATCAGCTCCGTCCTGCAGCTGTCATTTCGAGTCAGAAGTCTGAAAATGAGCTTTCCTGACCACAAGCGAACACCAACCCGGCCATCACCTCTTCTCCATGCTGCATCGCTGACATCTCCAGGGCCGTAAGGTACTTTTTCACACCTAGCCTTTATTCAAACCCCGTCTTAGTGTCCTGTAAGTAACACAGCCTTTCAGACACCAGCCCTTGTTGGTGCAGATACCTTAGGACACCTTCAGAAGTCTTGTGGAGTCCAAGCTTCAGAGGATCATAGGTGTTTTGGAGGGTCAAGGGGACCCACAGTACTTAAGCAGGTGGTTTTAATGTTATGACTGATCCGTGTAAGTAAAACAGCTTGTTTCTGAAGCATGAAATGAAACCTAAACCAGACTAAAGGCGAGTTTTTCTAAAATAGGAGACTCGTAGTCTTATTACGATGTGTGTGTATATAGTTTATAGTTCGAAATGTGAAACACCACCTGTTGAGGGAGCTGTTCTACGTATTCGTGTTATTTGATTGGAGGACATGGTGGAACAAACATGATCATTTCTGAAATATTGATTTTAATGGAAAAATATAAATAAACAACAAACACCAGTAACTGAGGAGATCCTGACATTTCAAACACACCACACAAGTGTTGTTATTTCAACGCTTGGCTTCTCCTCTAAATGGTCAGGCAATGGTTGGGGCATATAGTGACATTTCAACTGCATGAGGGAGAGTAAAATGTCACTGGAGCAATTAGTCATTCCTGTGTTTGAGGGGGGCAAAGACCGCTCTGCTCGTTCTGCTGAAGCCCTGCATGAACATGTAGGTGAAACCAAGAGAAACTGAAAACAAGCGATTCCAAAGTCTGACTCTGATTATTATAGTACAAAATCATCCGAAACAGTAATGGTACATACTCTGTGGTCAGTGAGTTGGTCAGGAGTACTTAGCTGTAGTTTTTTGCCGGGCAGCCATGAAACCAGGCCTCGGAGAACCCGAGATGGCCCAGAGTTAGGTGTCACACAATGTCACAATGTCAGAAATCATACCTTAGTCATCGGCTCCGTTGAATTATAATCTGAAACCTGTCAGAATGGAGTTACATAGAAACCTGAATAGAATACAGTTACATAGAAAACTGTGGTGCAGCTTAACCTTTAGATCTCTGATCTTTGTTGTACTTTTATTCCCCAGAACATTAGAAAAGTATTTAGAGGAGACCATCACACATACCAGATATACCCTCTCTGATCAGTCAGAGTCTGTATGCAGGTTGATCATCAGCCCCGCCCCCTCCCTCTGATCAGTCACAGTCTGTGTGCAGGTTGATCATCAGCCCCGCCCCCTCTCTCTGATCAGTCAGAGTCTGTGTGCAGGTTGATCATCAGCCCCGCCCCCTCTGAGCTGAATTACTGACTGATAATTCATCACTAGACGTCCACCTAAGAAAGTGTGTTTTTAATACAAATGACTTCACTTAGAGGCAAGAACCTGACGGTCAGAGCTTGTGGAAAAAGTTTTCTGCCAAGTTTTGGGTGTCATCTGCTGGATCAGAAGGTTAGTCCATCCTCTGGGCCTCTCCAATAACGAAGAGCATGAACCAAGATCCCACTGACGCAGAAGAAACTCTGTGTCCCATTCATTTCACACCTGACTGCTCCCTCCACGACAGGCCCCACAGATTTTCAGCCTGAAGGGAGATCATGGGGTTGACCTCCTACCAGCACCATTCATCACACTAGCATTGATAACGCCAACGCGCACTGACATTAACCCACTTCTGGACACGTGGGATTTAAAAAAGGCCAGTAGGAGGAAAGAGACATTTAGTCCTTTCTGGTCCTCTTTCGTGTACTATATATGTCCTTGGACACTTCTTCTCACTTGTGGAAGGATTCTAAACTTTCAGTCCACACCACATCTGTGTCTCAGCAATTACTTTAGTGAGCAGAGCAACCACCATAGCAAACTCCTGGGACACAACAGCATAGTGATCACTTGGAATTGCCTAGTAACCCCATAGCAACCAATTGGGAACAGATTAAACTGCACAAAATTAAAAATCAGCTCCATTACCAGAAAGGCTGGATTAGTCCTTTGGGCTTAATTGCACACAATGGAGAAGGTGGTGAAGAACCCCTCCCATCCACTCTAAAGAACACGACAGAGATAGAGGAGAACACTGCGCAGCAGACTGCTCCTGCAGGAAGGAACGCTCCCTCAAGTCATTTCTCCTGCAGCCGTCAGAGCGTTCAGCTCTGTGTGTGGACTGATTATTCCCCAGGCATCTCGGAACATGGATGGATCATCTGCTCTGGACATTTACTGCTGCTTACCTTGCACTGGCCATGGATGCAGCTTTGTTCATTATCTACCTCCTTGATCCAAACAGATTCAGGAGATAAACTATACTGTTTACTGTTTACTATAATGTGGGACACTTTATTAGAAATACCTACCTTGTGCTTCCACTCACAGGCCACTTTATCAGAAACAAGCTACAGGGACTGAGAAGAACACTGATCTGCGGGAGGTCATTTCTCCTGCCCCTGTCAGACGGTACAGCTCTGCACTCTGAATCGTTATTCCCCAGGCATCTCTGAACATGGATGGATCATCTCCACTGGTCATGAATGTAACTATACTCATATCCCACCTCCTTCGTGAGCGCATAATTCAGCAGATCCAGAGACCCTAAGGAATAGAAAATCGACTAAGGCATAAACGTGGAGCGCAGGGGTGTAGAACTGGCCTGAACATTAGTCTGGGAATAGGGAGAGACACAATGACCAACCCCCCCCCCCGATTATCACTGCTTAACACTGACAACGGAATAGTTTATTAAGGGGCCACATTTTACAAAGACATGACACCGGTGGTCCACTGTCAGCACTGAGCCAGATGTTGCCCACAATCTAACAACACATTTGGCCCACATGTCCAAAACATTGGTCTCTGTGCTGGGTGATCTAATCCTGAGTGGCCAGCACCAAGCACAGGTCTGATCTGATCACCTGAACCACATCTGGAGGTGGTCAGAGATGCATGTGCCTACTGTGAATAGCCCAGCATCTCGATTCGTCCCCGACACCAAAGCCATGCCTGCAGCAACTGCATCACAGTCTCAGCTGGAAAAGACATAAGAACCACGAGACCACACCATTTGGTACGGCCCACCTTGGAACGCTGGACCTCATCGGAACGAGTAAATACGTCAGTCGGCTTCAATGTGCAGGACATTTCTGGCATGACTTGAAGGCTTCAGGACCCTTGGCTGAAACGATCAAATAGGATTTTATTATGGTTCTATTATTCTGACAAAATCTGGACCCCCACACCGGGCCTGGGGGTCCGGCGTGTGTTACCCACAGGGGGAGACAGAGCAGATGTTGACGCCTGCTTCCTTGTGCAGTATGGAACTCCTGAGGTTCACTGTTTCAGGACTGGCTGATGCAAATCATTTACATGCATGTTCATACCTCTCACACTCATCCCCCGCAGCACTGCCACCTGCAGTGTGTGCAACCTGGGAGAGTGTATTCACACACACCTTCAGCCTCCACACAAGGATTCGTCTCCCTCACTGATCACTCTCTCGCTTATTTCCAGTGCAGTCTTCATATGCACTGGCCACTTTATTAGAAACACCTCCTTATAGCTGTGCAGTGTGTTTCCCCGCCGTACTGCTGAAGTGCTCCTGGGAAAGCTGTCAGGCTCCATCACTGCGTAAGTCGGTGGTCTCATGCTGGGCTCCAATTGGTGTTGGTGTAGAAGGGTGACCACCACTACTTACACAATATCACACATCTCAGGAACTTGCAGATGATTACAGGTCTGACATTTAAATGGCTGGTTCAGCTCCCCCACGAGAGCAGAAGATGATTTCCTGCCTCGCTGTCAGAGCGTTCCCAGGGTGGCCACTTTTCCTCCATTTGACGCACTGCATGGATCCACTCTACAGTGACCCTTCTCCGACACCCTGAACACCTGCCCTCCGCTCTGATGGACCGGTCCACAGCCACTGTGATTAGCTGAGCCCCGAAGCAGATTGGTGTAGAGCTTTTCATCTCACGCAGACACTCGTCCTCTGACCTCTGACATGATCTACTGAAGCAACCTGGAACCAGGTGTTTCTAATAAAGTGTCCAGTGTGATAAATATTGATGAGCTTTATCGTCGGTGCCGTGTTGGCCGAGTATTTCTCCCTGAGGGTGAACATGATAAAAGTGCTGCTTTGCTGTGCAGGAGTGAGTCTGCTGCTGGCTCCAGTCCCAGCTGTTTCGAGGCCATCTGCGACTGGGTCGCTGCGCTCTTCTCTGACCATATGGAGGCACACGGTGGGGTTGGTGTGACAAGACGTGACCGTGGGCTGCTTGTGCGGATCAGACGGGGGCTGTAGTGACCTGCGATATTTACTGATTGATGATATCCGTCATCACGGACGAGAGGTTTTTCAATTCTCAAAAGCAATTATTAATAATAGATTTGGTCTGGAAACTGGCACAGAGTAGGCCAGGTGCTGCCATCATGAACTGCAGTGGTGTTTGAAAGTTCATGAACCCTGTATCATTTTCTATATTCCTCCATAAATTTGAGCTAAAACCAAATCAAACAATATTACACTCGTTTATTTATTGAGGAAAATATTGCAATATTTCCGTAACTGTTGATCAGTCCTGCACTAATTTGAGTCCATTCCTCAAAACCAACTTCAGCTCTGTTATGTTGGTGGGTTTCCTCCATCAACTGCTGCTTCAGCTCCTTCACAACATCTCTACTGGATGAAGGTCAGGACTGACTGGACCTCAGGATCATTAACATTAGCCAATGTGAGAAAGGTCTTCAGTTGTTTAGAAGTTCACTCAGGGTTCACTTAGATACGTTCATTCCTGAGGAACATCATCTCGACATCATGATGCTGCACCACCCCATGCATCACTGCTGGGAAGGTGTTTGTTGAGCCAGTGGCAGCGTTAGGACTGTATGAAATATGTGAATATAAACAGCGATAAAGTCTAGACTTCTCAAGGTTAAGAACTCAGCTTAACTCATTAACATGAGTCCATGGCTCGTTGGACAGCTGTGTTCAGCCGTTTACAGCTTTGACCTTGTGTGTGTATAGAAACATGGCGCTGTAAATCAATGTGGCACATAGACTTACAGTCCAACAGTGTGTCCAGCTATGATGGGTCAGTATTTACGTTTGTGCTGGAGCTACACACAGGGTCCAGACTGGTTGTCCATTACACACAGTTCATCTCTGCATCTTTCAGGCTATATGAAGGCAAGGCCACCATGAAGATTTATGGGATGGTGCAACAGGGCTACGGTTTGAGAGGGACAATTAATCATCCTTTCCAACTCCAGCCCTGAGGGTCAGAATAGCACACAGTGAGGTGGTTTCCGGCTCTAAGGTCCATTTACTGTCAGTACAACGAGCTATTCTTTCCCATTAAAGCTAGAAATGTTGACCAGTGTATGGTAACGAGCAGCTGAACTCCATATCTGTTAGAAGAGATATCCGTCTGACAGAACCAATCAAAACCTTAATTTCTGTTGTGGGTGGGACGGCAGAAAATCAAACCTAAATAGAATAGCTGAAGTATCCATGCTGGGGGTGGGATAACAGACAGTCAAATCCAGTGGAGGAACCAATCCAACGCTCCATATCTCTTTGGGGGTCTGACAACATATGGTAAAATCAATCAGAATATCCATATGTGTTGAAAGGATGGGACATCACAGTCAGAACCATTGACAGAACCAATCAACACCTTAATTTCTGTTAGTGACGGGACAACAGAAAATCAAACCCAATAGATAAACAGTTAACGTATCTGACAACATACAGTCGTAAAACCAGTCAAGATCTCTACACACATCTCCACATCTGTTGGAGAGCTGGGAGAACAGATGGTCAAACCAGACAAAAAAAGACTTGGTCTTCTTTTCTCTTGGAAGGGTGAGACAATACCATTAATTTCAGTGGCACAACCGATTAAAATATCCCTTAATTTCTGTTGGACTTGAGGGACAAACCAGTCAAGTTCAGTTGGTGGGACAACGGACAATCAGACGTCAATGTAAAGTCAAATGCAGTGTTAGAACCAAAATATCTATTTCTGCTTGAGGACCATCCCACTGATCATCCCACTGATCATCCCACTGATCATCCCACTGACCATCCCACTGACCATCCCACTGACCATCCCATGCTGGTGTTAGCTGCTTTATGGTAGTGGGGAGCAGGTTGTCCGGCCATTATATCAGAGTTCAAACCACAGCATGTGTTGGTTTCAGTTGGTGATCAATTACAGTGGATCGTTCCAGAATCAATGCAGTGGACGCTCCAGCTTCATTCGTTTTTATGCTCCTGCTACAAAACCACCTTTGGCCTTCTGACAGAGTGGAAATGGTTCAGCTGCACACAAGTCAATTACCTGTTCTGAAGACGGACAGAGTGACAGACTCTGTCGGTGAGTCCCCCGGGCAGTGTTCAGCGTGTGTCCAGCCACGTAGGTCAGGTTTTTACCGCAGTGCGGGAGCGGCAGTGACTTATTGGTCCACTGTAATTTCAGAGAAGTGGGGTTTCTTGACCTCTGCCCCCACAGACTGAAGGAGGTTTTGTCCTGGTGGCAGAGAAACACACATCATCAACGTTCAGATTATTTAATAACTTCTATCATAACATACTGAGAACATAATGCTGTAATCGTTTCTGTATTTAATTATACAGGTTTTCAGGCAAAAACCTCGTGAGTGAGAAGGTCGTTTACACACAAACAATCTCGGAGAATCTCAGAAAAAAAGCCTGAGTTTGGACATGTTAACATCAGGGAGGTGCAGCACACCAGCTGCCAATGATTAGACCATCATTAGAGAAGACTTTGGAGGAGCCTGTCTTATTGAAACCTCTGACATTAGTTTGGTTTGCTCCTGATTGTTGAAGTGAGTGGAATAACCATGGCCAGATGAGTCTGGGAAGGGGTTTGAAAAGCATCGCCAGGTCAGACCGTCCGAGCAAGTTCAGCCCAAGAGCAGCCCACGCTATGTGGAAAAATCACAGGACCTTCAGGTAGATCTCGCCACATTTGATGTCAAAATGCAGCATCTACCATCAGAAAGAGACCAAACAAGTTTGAGGTGGCTAAAGTTCTCCAGAGAACATCTAGACAAAGAGCAGGATGTCTAGAACAATGTGCTTTGGACAGATGAATCCAGAGCTGAATTATTTGGACACAGTAACAGAAGACACGTTTGGATCAAACCAAACACAGCATTTAAGCAGAAGTTCATACCAGCTGTGAAGCATGGTGGTGGAAGTGTGATGGTTTAGGGCTGTTAAGGTGCAGCAGGGTCAGAAGATCTCTCCATCTCTCCACTGGAGCTCAAGATTCCCATTCACATACGTGAGATTCCACGGATTCATTCATGAGATTCCTACGAATTCTCATTTTGGACTTTTATTTCGCTCCAAACTAAAAGCCTCTTAGAACCGTACGGAAAAGACGCTGGCAGTTCTGACTTACAGAGTGTCAGATGACATTCTCTTCATTTGAATTCGTCCCCTAAAGGAGCAATTAACCATCCATCTTAATTATTAACGAGTAAGCAATTAGTCCTTCTGGGTCTGAACACACCTACCTGTTGCACTGAAAAACAGAATGCAGACAGAATCAGTCAGACGACTATTAGGTCACCAATTAAGTGCTGGAGCAAAATCTTTACGTTAACGTTTAATGCCTTCAGATGCGTAAATGTGTGTCCCTCAGCTGCCGAAACGAAGACAGATGATCCCGCATTCACAGCATTAGCATTCCGCACACCGTAATGAGCAACACAGGAGCTTATTAGAGGTAAATTTACATAAATTAGTAATGTAGCCTGCAGCAGACGAGAGGCAATTAACCCTTACGAGGCCACAGTTCATAGATATCATGTTCTTTTGCTGCACTTTTTAATTTACGTTATTTAATTATTAGGTTTCAGCAACAAAAAACACAACGAATTCTGACGTCAAGGCTTACTAATGGTCTCAATATCAGCATTATTGCCACTACAGTTCTGGAGATGCTTCCAGAGTTCCAACCATGGTTTTGGGAAACACCTGCATCACAACTGTGTCATTCCAACCATTGATTTCCAGTCCTTTTGGGAAACGACCCCAGAATAGAAGACGGTGGAGGTGAACGGAAACATCTGAATCTCTGAAAGCTCCTCACAGAAAGTGAGTGAACACCTAATGCTTATGAATAAACACTGCCGGATGCCCGACCCACCGTTTTACTGACTTCTACTATTATGTCCACCATCAAACTATCACGACTCCTTCATTGAGGATTACAGCAGGCATGAGGTGATCCAGTGCTCCTTATCAATAAAGTTTGACCAGAGGAGGAGGAGGGGTCCCCCCTTATGAGCCTGGTTCCACCGGAGGGTTCTTCCTCCAGCTCTGAGGGACCTGGTTTCATAATATGCAGGGTGTATTTTTAGGTTTGTCCATATTTTATCATTAACATTCCATATAAAACTTAAAAGGTGTGTGTAAGTTCTCGGTGGAGGGACCTGGTGGTGGACGTTGCCGTATTTCATAACGTGACCTCACCTCCTCCGCTCTGCATTAGCAGCGCTGTCGAGTGTGTGCACTTCTAACACATGAATTATGAATTCTATCAGAGCACTTTCGCAGAAAAGCTGATGATGAGCACACACACACACACACACACACACACACACACACACACACACACACACACACATACACTTGCCAGGTGAAGACAAATGAATGCTGTTTTTCAACTAATTCATTTGGGAGTAGAATTGATAGATGTCATAGAGCGTCTAAAATCCCATTAAGAGCACGAGTATGACCTAATGTAACATCACTGAAACTGAAGCAATAAAGTGGACCAGTATGAATTCTCTGATTGCTTTTAACATTCTTTTTTTATGAAGACAGACTGTTCAAACCAGTTCACTGGACCACCAAGACCGGCAAGAGCAAACTGGTCAACTAAGATGAAAAGCTGGATCATTAGTATGACCAGATTGTGTCCAACTAACCAGACCATTATGATCAGATCGATGAGCTTTCCATCAAATTCCAATAAATACATAAGCTGTGCTATGCTGGTCAACCAGTTCAACCAGTTCGACTAGCTTAGTGTCATTTGACTTGGTCCATCAGCATGACCAAACTGGTCAACCAGCACAGGGCATCAGTATATCAGTATAAGGCAGAGATCTTCTGGACCCTGAATTGACCTGGACCTTGACTTTGTAGTCCTTTGTAGGTGTGACACTATGTGGTCAAGCAGTTACATGATCTGCTCATAGGTGCTCTTCAGACCCTCTGTGCTCCACACAGAGTCCACACACAGCCTATACACTGGACATACCCGAATATGCTCCTGTGCACTGGGCACTTAACACGCCCTCTAGTGGACACTTCACGCACACACGGTGGGGAATCCTCTGATTAGTGGTGGCTAATAAAAATAATATCCTTAATATTATATTTTGAATATTTTATAATAGTATATCTAATAGTGTACAAATGAAAGTTGTGTAAAATATCTATATGATTTATATTCGTGTGTGTGTGTGTGTGTGTGTGTGTGTGTGTAACAGCCTATGCACACACACAGTAGGAGGGTTTAATGTGATACAGAGCAGGAGGCACCCCCCCCCCCCCCCCCCCCCACCCCCCACCCGGCGGGGTGGTTCAGTCGTGTGTCAGTGCAGGTGAAGCTGCGCTGCAGTGTGGATCTGCACGGTTCTGTTGGGTTCTGCTGGGTTCTGCTCGGGGTGAGTAAGTCAGTGCTTCTCTCTGATCGTTTGTTCTTTGGTCTGTAAACTGTCTGTCTGTCTCTGTCTCTGTGCGGCGGTTTACTCCAGTCCTCCGATCCACCTTAACCACAGCCGCAGACACCGCAGGCGCAGCGCAGGAGCGCAGGAGCGCGAGGAGCGCACTGCTGCCGCGGTTAAGCTGGATCCGAGGACCTCTCCTCTCCTCTTCTCTCCTCTCCTGTCCTCTCCTCTCCTCTCCTCTCCTGTCCTGTCCTGTCCTCTCCTCTCCTCTCCTCTCCGCCTGGACACTAACAGCACACTGACCGTACCTGCCGGGCAGCCCCGCACACACACACGCACCTTATGTCCACTTCACACACTCTGTCCCACACTCTGTCCCTGCTGCTCAGGTTCGGGACTGGACCTGCAGGACGGGACAGAGACAAACTTTTGTCTCTCTCTTTTTCTGTCTCTCTCTCTCTCTCTCTTGGTTTCGTTCATCAATTTCAAGAGAAGTTGTGTAATCTATAATACATTCAGTCAGTGTCTAAACTTTTGAATGGTATCACACACACACACACACACACACACACACACACACACACACACACACACACTGGTATCCCTTCTGTGTAATAGCAATAACAGTGTTCTGTTCCTTTAGTCAAATGATTTTTATGTTTGTAATTATAATTTAAGTACGTTGTCTCTTACGTTACACTCCAGTAGTGACACTGAGGGGTTTAAACACTCCAGCAGTGACACTGAGGGGTTTGAACACTCCGGCAGTGACACTGAGGGGTTTAAACACTCCGGCAGTGACACTGAGGGGTTTGAACACTCCGGCAGTGACACTGAGGGGTTTTGAACCTCGGCAGTGGCACTGAGGGTTGAACACTCCGGCAGTGACACTGGGGGTTTGAACACTCGATCGAAGTGACACTGGGGAGTTCGCTACTCCGGCGAGTGACACTGAGGTTTGAACACTCCGGCAGTGACGCAAGGGGTTTAACCTCGGCAGTGACACTGAGGTTAAGGCTCTCCAGCAGTGACACTGAGGAGTTTGAACACTCGACGAGTGACACTGGTGATTTAAGCTGCTCCAGTAGTGACACTGAGGGTTTCAAAAACTCCGGCAATGACACTGGGGATTCAGCCTCCGGCAGTGACACTGGGCGTTCAACCTCAGTAGTGACACTGGGGTTTAAAAACTCCGGCGAGTGACGCTGAGGGGTTTAAACACTCAGTAGTGACACTGAGGTTTAAAACTCGAGTGACACTGAGGGGTTTAAAAACTCCGGCAGTGACACTGAGGGGTTTAAACACTCCAGTAGTGACACTCGTACCAGCAACACACACTAACACACCACCACCATGTCAGTGTGACTGCAGTGCTGAGAATGACCCACCACCCACATCATATCTGCTCTGTGGTGGTCCTGTGGGGTCCTGATCATTGAAGATCAGGGTGAAAGGAGGAGAATAAAGTCTGCAGATGAACAGATGAACTACAGTCTGAATTATAGAACCACAAAGAGCTCCTGTGTGATCAGAGGAGCTGATAGGATGGACAGAGAGAGGAGAAGCAAGGAGGTGGTCATAATGTTATGGTTGTTACAATGACGTGTTAATGACAGAGATGTTGAATATAAATCTCCATAAAAACCCAAACCGCTCTGGATCCAAGGGTTCTGAACATGGGCTAGAGGGGCATAAAGCGGAGGTGGCTATTTTAGGTCCAGTGTGTCAAACTCCTGCAGGAATGTGTTCTGACTGCCTGGGCAGCAGCTCCGCTGCAGGCGGATTTTGATTTGCTGGACTTGAAATGCGCAGGTCTGTTATAGAGACCCTGCTGAATTGGGCAGCGGAGGTCTCTGGAGTGATGGAGCACAATTGGGATGAGTTGAAGTGACACAACCAATTTTGGCTGATGTAAGTCAGCAACAGGAGACAAACTCCTGGATTATACTGGTGTCAGAAGAACTGCTGGAGGAACAATAACAAAGACTCAAAGACTGTGAAATTGAGATGACCTGTGGGCCGGCGCTTCTGCAGGGGGTCGTTTTTATTGGCTGTAAAGTTCATAATTGACCCCGGACAGAGCGTCCTCACATCTGCACGACTGAAATAGATTAGATCCATCTGATCTCCTCCGTGCTCTGACAAAAGCAATTTCCAACCAGCATTAGCTTTGTTCTGCTGCGCGCGTGTGTGTGTGTGTGTGTGTGTGTGTGTGTGTGTTTACTGCCAGACAAACTACCAGTGAAGCGCTGCACTAATAATGTGCTGCAGTAATATGGACTCATTCTAATTGCTATTGGACCTCATTGTCGTCTGAGGCTGAGCTTCTCATCAGGCTCCCTTTGTTAACTGTAGGTTCTACCTTTATCACCGTTCCACCCTCCGCAATTAACTACTTATTATGGGCTGCAATTAAAGCAGAGCATCCATCACCACATCCGTCAGGTAGCCCACACAGTGTAATACGCAGAGTCTCAGCTTCTTCAGAATCCAATTACGAAACTTACAAACAAGGGGAGGTGCTGGACAGTCAGTCCCTCCAGGCATATTCGATAGCTCAGTCCATTTCCGATCCTTTGTTTTTACCGCTGGGTTCTAGCAGAGTGTCCCCCGCTGTCCTCTAGGTGCCTTTAACAACTGTCTGACCAAGTGAAACTCTAAAATGGTCATTTACAGGACAGCACCAGGGGTGTCGCCTGGCCTGGGCTTTCGGACGTTATAACGAGGCCTCCCCCAGGACCATGACCACATTGCGGTTCTTGGTTCTGTATCAGAATTAGGACATGTCTAAAGGAAATAACATAGTCTAACAGTCCTAAATGTGTTGTTGACTAATCGGACATTCTTCAGTTCTACCGGTGAAGTCCTTACCACTGAGAGAACAATCCTGATTGGTCAGTTTGTCCCACATTTATCCTTTTTTCAGTGAAAAGTGAATAAGAGTAGCCCTGTAAGAGTGTGAGTTTAAACTCCAGCTTTATCACACGGAATAATAATCTAGGACGTATTTCCTCAGAGCTAGACGGCCCTCGGGGGTCCCCACAGGTCCTTCCTGAGCTAGGGATGAAAATATGAATAGAAGAACCTGTTTAAGCCTCTCAGCTGAACAGTTTAACATGTGACATGGTTTCATGACTCCGGCTGAAGTGTGTGTGTGTGTGTGTGTGTGTGTGTGTGTGTGTGTGTGTGTGTGTACATTTATATTGTTAATGGAAGTCAATTGGCTGAGCTGATTACCCAGAGGGGCTTATTAATTGTAGGTCTGCAGTGATGGGAGCACAGGCCCAGTTAGAACCTACCCAGTAGTGTATATCTATACATGTTCTCTGTTTTGAGAACATTCTCGTGTTCTCCGTACTACCTTTACACTTTACATTATGTTACGGTTCTAGATTTAGACTGGGATATAACTGTACCTTCCATAGAACGTCCATAAAAGCTTTTGATCAGGATCATACCTATACTTTATATATACACCTATCTAGATCCCCTCTAGAACCTTTACATTTTGTAACATTTAGATGTTGGTTTCGGTCCATCTTGGGTGGTGAGCTGCTGAGGGGTCCCCAAGGCTGCTGAAGGGACCCCGAGGCTGCTGAAGGGACCCCTGAGGCTGCTTGCTGGGAGGTTCTTGTTGGAGCTGGCTCAAGGTCAATTTCATCTTCTCTAAACTCCCCATCAGACTGTGAATTGACAGAAATTTGAAAAAACTTCTTATCTTCTCAAGGTTCTCTCTTCATCATCTCTAATCATCCAAGTTCAGAGCCACTCAGGTTAAGCTCTATTCCTTGAGTTTGCAGACTGGGGGCAGATTTGGGATCATGTTTGAGGTCAGTACAGTGTAAAATGTTTAAAGTCAGTGGTTCAACTCCAGAAGAAAATCCAGGTTCCTATTTTAAAGTAAAGTGATGTCAGTGGACGGATCTGCTCACTTTTTTTTCCTTTCTTTTCATGTCGGACTCAGTATTTCACTGTCAGTCTGGTCAAACTCGTCCTCGTCGGTGAGAACGTGGGTTTCGCTCCAGAACAGGTGGAAATTTAAACTGATTCTGGTTCCAGAAATAAAACAAATGAGACACATATTCCACTGATCATTTATTTATGGAAGAAAATGGTTCAATATTTCATATCTGTGAGGGTAACAGCATGTGACCCTTTAGGACCAGCAGATCATTTTAAAGGTGGAATTAGAGTCAGGTGTTTTTAATCAGTGGTACGCAGTCAGGTGTCCTGTTTTATTTAAAGAACATCTATCAAAGTCTGATTTTCACAACACTTTTATGGAAGGGTAACATGCAGAACAAAGACGATTTCTGAGGAGCTCAGAAGAAGAGCTGTTGGTGTTCATCAGGCTGGAAAAGGTCTTGGAATTCACCGATCCACAGGCGGACAGACTGTGTACAAATGGAGGAGGTTCAGGACCATTATTGCCCTCTCCAGGAGTGCTCCACCAACAAAGATCACACCAAGAGCAAGGAGTGATAGTCCAACAGCTGACAAAGGAACCCAAAGGGAACTTCTAAGCAGTTAAAAAGCCTTTCTCACATTGGCTGATGTTAATGTTCATGAGTCCACCATCAGGAGAACGCTGAAGAACAAGATACTGAAAGCAGAGGGTCACGTGCTGTTACCCTCACAGATATGAAATTCTGGATCATTTTCCTCAGTAAATGATCAGTGTCATATTTCTGTCTCATTGGTTTGTCTTGTCCTCATCTATGCAGAAATCTGGACAGTTCTAAAGGCGTCTTCCGTAACTTTTCCAGTGACTTCATGAAAAGTAGTTCTTCATCTAATTCAGATCCCAATAAACCATCTCCTCTTCTACCAACTGCTGGATACAGTCTGATCTTTTCTCACCGCTCCACTCGTCAGACAGAACGTGTGGTGAGGTGTTTCACTGCAGGAGCGAAGCAGGTTTAAAGGAATTCATGTAGATGTAACACAGTGTTAGATCTCCTTCCTTTCTTCCCACACTGCCATCTTTTCCTGAGCCTTGTGAGAGCGTTTCTCTCCTCAGCGACTTCCAACAACACCACGGATCCAAACACATGCTCCGACCCGTCACTCCCGTGGCACCAGCACTAAAGTGACAGGAGACGTGCAACGAGGGCCGAGCCCAAGGTACCTGAGGGCATCTGTCGAAACTGGTTAATCAGATGCTGCCAAGCAAAACCTCCTGTACAGCCCCCTCGCTGCGGAATGTGTGTTTGGGAGCTGTTTCATGCATCAGAGCACGAGCTGAAAGAGGGCTGGCAGAGGGAGGAGGGGAAGAGAGTGAGGCCTAAGCTGGAGGAGAGAGATGAGAGATGGAGGAGAGAAACGAGGAGATGGAGGAGAGAGATTTGTATAAGTGACTTTTATTTTGAGATGATGTGTTTATATTCATAACTTTCATTTTAACCTGGTATGTTTGGTTTAGGGACTTTTATTTTGACAGTCTGTGTGTGATGTAGTGGTTGAGTGGAGCTCTGTGTTTTTTCCAGTCCACACTAAAAGTGAACTTTTACTTTTAAATGAGTTGCCAAGGAAGTAGGTCATCGGTTTCAGTCGAATAAAGCTCAATTCGGAAGACGTTAGTCTACATCGGGAGTCTCCCAGAGTTCCTCAGTGACCTTAGTCCTGTGTGAATGTACATGGACCGACGTGATGCATCCCCACCAATTTCCAGCGATAATTGAAATGTCCCCCCAATAATTTGATTGATGTGTCCCCACCATGTCACCTCGGCACAGCATTTCGGCACAAATTCTGTCACGGGTTGTGTGCGAGAGTGCGTACAGGTCATACATTTCAGAGATGTCCTGTAGTAAATGTACATTACTCCACCTGCCCGGGTAAAATGAGTCCCATCCCAATAGGGCTTGAGATGTTTAGTCGTTGCACCCTTAGACACTGGACGTGTTCCGACTGATTATCACTTTAAATCCCATTTGGATCTGTGAACCAGGCAAACAGGTAGATAACGAGTCCGCAGAGTAGTGGACATCCCTCCGGTCCTTCCCTCTGACAGGGCAGGCTCTAGGCTTGCTAGTGTGTAAGCTGGGTAATGAGAGACAGTATGGGTAATCAGAAACCCATTAATCGGCATGGGACATCTGCCGGAAACTCCCCGTCCCCCACCGTCCTGGTGTTTGCTATTTTTCACCCGCAGTAACTCAGTCGCTGAGAAGAATTGCAATGTGATGGTCATCTCAGTCCTAGTCCCAGGCGGTGGTGGACGCTGAGTGAATCTGCCGCTGTAATCAGCGGCTCAAAGGCCTCTCTCCGTGTCACTTTATTGATCTGACACTCTGCAATATTCCTGCTCTGCTGCCGTACGAATGGAAACTATTTTAAAGTCATGATGTTTGGTCTCCGGCAGCTTCCCTGATCTGCTTCTATGGGCCTCCAGGGGCTGAGAACAAATGCAGCCCAATTTCAGTCCATAATAAAAGAAGTAGTGGACAAAGATTATCAGTGCATGACTGTCCTTCATGGCGAGTGCTGTGCTATTGATCACAAGGCTGTGAGTTTAATCTCCGTGTATGCAAAAGTGACACTTGTGCTCTGGGGCAAGGCATTTAACCCTCTCTGCTCCAGGGGTTGTTGTAACTGGCTGACCCTGACCTCTGACCTTGGCATTCCATTAAAAAACAACAAAAGCACTGGGAAACTGTCACATTGCTGGAACATTGCTGTGAGGATGTACTGGATAAGGTACCAGAGTTAGGGTTAGAGAGAACACAGTTCCACTGCTCCACAGCTCTGCTATTCGACATGGTGCCAGTAGGTTCATGTTTGTTCATCTGCACCAGAGAGTCCTATTCTATTGGCAGTATTTCTACAAAGAGCTCCCGTATGACCAGAGGAGCTGCTTGTAAAGCAGAAACCTGATTGCCGCCTGAATTCTGTAGACACAGAGTTTCCTGTGATCTGATTACTCAAGTGCATCTAAATGTGTTGATTAAATTTTCTGCTGCTATCAAACGATCGAGTGAATGCAAACGTGCTCACTGACCATGTCCTAAGCCCAGCCTGAAACCTAATGTTTTGTCCAGTCCTGATGTGCTGGACAGCAGTCGTCCAGTCAGTGTGTCGCAGTGTTGGGCCCGAGCTTGTCCTGAAGCCTGATTTATTGTAATAAATCCAGCTGTGGTTAAAAAAACGAATCCCCGTGAGGCGATTAAGTCCAATTAAACAGCATTAAGTCAACGGAATCAGTTTGACGCGGCACTAATGAAACAAAGGAACGTACGAAAATAAGACTCAGATCAAAGTCTCTGAAGGTCTCAGTGGTCTTTACTATCCTGATAACAAAGCAGGACGACGCCGTTCCACATTTAGTTGAAATAATAAAAAATGATCAGAAATCATGTCCTTGTTTTTTTCCGGGCCTGAGGTTAATTTGGCAGTTTGAGGTCTTTCACAGCGTCCCCTGAAAGAGTTATAGATCTAATTTACGGCAAAGGGAGCATAATTGGCTGTCACAAGGACAGATTAGATGATAGCTGAGTGCAGTGAATGGCCGGGTCAGCAGAAGAAGTGCAAAGCTCAGCAAAGGCCTAAAGCTAACAGGACACTAATTATACAGCGTAATGGAATGGAATGATCTTCCACGGCCCCTCTGTTACCAAGCCGTGAATATCAGAGCTTTTCCGATTCGTTTACGGAATATTTAGCTGTGATCCCTTTGCCGCTGTCATGATCTCAGCATTGCTGCACTTTCTCGTTTAAACTCTCATAAAACTTGAACAGGAGGCCGTGTCCCGAACGTGCGGTGGAGTATGGACTGTGCTCTCCAGTAGAATCTCCTGTGCTCTTCATTAATTCAAAAAATCTTTAAAACGATTAAAGGAAAGATTACGGAAAATGGGAGACGAGATTGAAACTACTGTATAGACCAATCAACATTGTGACCACGTCCTGGTTTCTCCTCCATCCTATGAGCTCCTCTGACCACACAGGTGCACTTTGTAGTTCATCTGTAGAACACAATCGTGTGCTGTAAATGCTCGGCTCATAATTCCAGAAACATGAAATTGCTCAGTCGAAAGTGTCCAAAATGTGGCAAACGTGTCTGCAGAAGGCAGGTGGAGGGTGGCAGAGGGTGATGGAGGCTCCAGCCATACAGAGTAGCAGATTCCTTGAAGTGGCTTTGCAGCTTTTTAACCACACATGAAAGTAAAAGGCCTGTTTGTGTGGAAGGAGTGGAGGGGGCAGAGTGTGAAGATGACCATGATCAACGGCTCTCCCCCTCACTCCCTCCTCATGCAGTTCGTGAGCAAACTGCCAATTAGCTGTTGCATGGAAGGGTTGTGGATTGTGCACAGCAAAGCCATGGACCTCAAAGTACAATAAGCTGGAGGGTACTCTTGGTGAAGACGTCAGTGTGGAGTACCTTAAGGGTTGGATGTGTTTAAAAATTCCATCAGGTCTTGTTGAGGAGGAGGAGATTTGATTTATTCAACTTTCTTTTGTGTGTTGCAGGATGGAACACCTTGCAACCTCCAGGTCGTGTCTGCAAGTGAACTTCAAAATATCTAGAGGCTACAATCTCCTGACTCCCAGCATGCCCAGGCGTAATGTGATTGCTCTTTTTAATCAGCTTGACAGCAGCTGGAGCTCCGGCAGCTCTTGGTCGCTGGTGGACTAAAATGTGGAACCGTAAATCTTGAAAACAGTCCGGTGACTGCATTTGTATGGAATTCGATGATGAAAGTTGAGAAAATATTCAAACATAGCCATGCTTTAGTGAAAGGATACCAAGTTGTCCAGTGACCGATGCTGAAACCCGTGTAAAATACCTCACAATTAAGTCATTTTTAAAATGGAACTTGATGCATAGCAGCCCTTACTGGCTGGAACTGACTGGGGCATTAGGGTTGCCTTGCCTAAGGGAACCATGGTGGGCTGATCTCCTTAGGATCCTGCTCATTCTGACTTCCTGTCACTTGACTAACTTGAAACCTGAACACCTTGTTCAGGAATAAAAGCAAAATTGCAGTCCTGTGACCACCAGCATGCCCCAGCTCAACATTACCACTCTGTCCTCAAATTTTACTGGTGTGCCAGAGTCGGGCAATCTGTACCGTCCATTTTCTGTCTTCAGCGTCCTCACACTCACGCTGCTAGCCATGCTTGTGGTGGCCACATTTGTGTGGAACCTCCTAGTCCTGGTTACAATCCTGAGGGTTCGGACATTTCACCGTGTTCCCCACAACTTGGTGGCCTCCATGGCCATCTCAGATGTGATGGTGGCTGGTCTGGTGATGCCTCTCAGTCTGGTTCGGGAGCTTTACGGCCGGCGTTGGATCCTAGGCCGGATCCTGTGTCAGGTGTGGATCTCTTGCGATGTCCTCTGCTGCACGGCCAGCATCTGGAACGTGACAGCCATAGCCCTGGACCGCTATTGGTCCATCACGCGACACCTGGAGTACACCCTCAAGACCCGAAAAAGGATCTCCAATGTGATGATCGGACTAACGTGGCTCCTCTCCTCCGTCATCTCCCTCTCACCGCTTTTTGGCTGGGGAGAGACATACTCTGAGGAGTCCCTGGCTTGCCAGGTGAGCCAAGAACCTTCATACACAGTCTTCTCTACGTTCGGGGCCTTCTACCTACCTCTGTGTGTGGTGCTCTTTGTTTACTGGAAGATCTACAAAGCTGCCAAGTTTCGCATAGGATCCCGCAAGACCAACACCATCATGCCCATGGCGGAGGTCATTGAGGTAAGAGAAACAGGTTAGCAGTAGATCCCTAAAACTCACGTTTGCTGCATTTCTTCTGACCTTACATGTGCAGAAGCTGATCAGACAGAACTCATCACCTGTTGTCCACTGAGTTTTGTCCGTAGTTTAGTCCATGTTTAAATCAATGTAGTGTGTCGGGAAAGATTTTGTTCAACAAGACTCCTAAATCCTAAGACTCTTAAGACCAACCCTATATACCCATGGTTTCCTCACTGTGATGAATGATCAGTGAGTAATTCATCTCAGAAAATGTGTTCACTGCTCTGTCCATGTGTACATGCTGGCCTTGACGTCTGAAGGTTCTGTCATCATTTTATATCTTGTGCAAAATATATCTTGACATATGGATATTTAGGATGCATCGTCCAGCCCTACTATAAAGTTTCTTTACATTGCCGTGGAAACACTGTTCACCCACACATTCCTGATCAGTCTCAGAAGTGAAATTTTGCCAAGCATGAACTAGAGTGTTATAAAGCCCCGCAGCACTGCTGGAGCAGTGATGGAGCTCTATCCAGTACCTCTGGGATCAGTTGGAGTAGTAAAACTAATCGCGCAACTTCAGTATCAAAGCTCACTGATGCTCTCACTCTCGGGGGACTGAATGCACTCAAATTCTTCGTACAGCAATGTTCCAACATCTAGTGTAACAGTCTTCTCTTCTTCCCTGAAGGGAAGGGGGATTTTTGGAGAAACGCTGGAGGAGCAGGTATGATTCTGTATATTGTGATACTGTAAACAAGATGAAACACCAATCAGCCACAACATACTTATTTATCCTACAGACTACACATCTGTTTCTCTGCAGACTTTATTGTCCTCCTTTCACCCTGATCTTCAATGATCAGGACCCCACAGGACCACCACAGAGCAGCTATAATAGCAACTCGAGCAGCATTAGGAATAATCATTCAATAATCAGAATCGAGGTAATATGTTCAATTAATCCTGATACTGATTTGAGGTCATATCGACCAGCACTACCGTGGCATTGTCTGAACAGCAAGGTCTGGTTTCCAGGAGATTGATGAAGCCTGGTCTAGGCTACTAGTTCCTTTACAATGCTGGTGAATGGAATAAGGTGTCGCCATGACTACAACACTAATAGTCATTTATTTACTATTGAAACCCACCAGTGAAGTTTTATAGGGAGTGTTGATTGTAAAAATGTTGAAATATTAAAAATAGCTTCACAACAGGAATTCAAAAGCCTGTCGAAAAAATGGCAATTATTTGGGGCCAAAGCACTTTGATAAGGAAATCCAAAGCAGTGCAAGATGAAAGGAGTGGGAGTGACGTGAAAGAATGTTGAGGAAAAAGGAATTTTTGTACAAATCAAACCTCGACAGAAACCTCTCAGCGGGTGATACACACACACACACACACACCCCCCGACAGTTTTAATTGGACCATCTGATCCAGTGCGGCATGTCTGATATGTTTCCAATACAAACCGCGACTCATTTAATTTTCATTAGTGTCCTCTGACTGTTTGCCGCTTTTGGTCATAAATCATTATAAAATGATTATGGCACGCAGGCCTCTAACCATCCACACATGATGAGTGCAGGCGGTCTTATCTTGAAGCACCCGTGCTACAGAAGCTTACGTCCCACTCCCACCGCGAGACGGTTAACTGCTGATCGTACTCTGGTGGGAGAGCAGAGAGCATAAATAATTACTGGCTTTGTTTTGCTTCAGAGAATCCATAACACACACCATTGTGCTGAAAACAGTGGCCTTGACCAGTTCAGAGCTCATCTGAACCAACAGAGCCAGCATTTTGATAATAATTTGATTAGAGTTTATTATAATGATTAAATTAACATACATTCTATTCAAAACATTCTGTATGATTTTTGTTATTAATGTATCAATGTATTCTGTCATTTGAACACTGTGTGGACACAGAAAGAGAGCAAACAGCCCCTCCCCTTGCATTTTCCTCTATAATCCAATATCTGGGTCAGTGATGTCATCAGCCCCGCCCCTTTCTCTGATCAGTCAGAGTCTGTATGCAGGTTGAGCATCAGCCACGCCCCCTCTCTCTGATCAGTCAGAGTCTGTATGCAGGTTGAGCATCAGCCCCACCCCCTCTCTCTGATCAGTCAGAGTCTGTATGCAGGTTGATCATGTTCACGTGGACAGAGCAGTAAACATGCACTGGAAGCTCCTTTGGTATTTAAACTGGGATTTAATTCAGTTGGAAACGAGGGAATGTTAGCTGTTTAAGGTGGATTACTCACTTTTATGACATCACACATCGGAGTAACCCTCCCACTATCCCCCCAGTGGGCTTTGGTGGTATTACAAGTGGTTTGTTATAATGTGTAGACATTTCACCAAACATATTTTTATATATAATTATGTTAATAAATGAGAAAAATCAATAAAACATTTCTTCTGCTTCTTGGTTAATCTCACACTGGGTCAGAGTTCAGCGTCACAATGATAAACATTGATCGAAAAAGAGGTTTTAGTCTGGTCCTATCCCTCACCTGTATTTCAGAGTGGGGATTGGGTGTAATTGGAAGAGATCCAATTACAGACAAGCACATGCTTCCTTGAGTACATGTGAAGCCCACCACCGCCTCTTTATGAACCGCCGCGACCGCATCATTACCGGCCGCCAACATGCTCGGAATGTCTTATATGGAATTTTAATGATGGTGAAAAGGTTTTCTTTGGGGACTTTATGCTGCACAATGCCTTGCATATCATATACATATCCCTCCACCGTTGTAATGATATGCTTTTTTAAAACATATTTTGGAGCCAAAATCGGAATCGGAATCAGAATGACTTTATTAATCCCAGAGGGAAATTGCAAATTGGAAATTGCAAAATCTCCAGCAGTCAGGAATCAGGCAGTGTATTCATAAGCATTTGGTATAATAACTTTCAGAGGGAGCTTTTAGAGGTTTAGACGTCTCTTCCCATTTACCACCAGTGTCACGTTTCAATTGAATTCTATTTATAAAACTCATTTATAGACACGAGCTTTACATAAAAAGAGAATTAACACACAACAAACAGAACACTTCAGCTCTTATCAAAGGCCAAGGAGTGTGGGCCGAATCTGGACCGCGGAGCAGCCGTCAGGAGCAGCTGAGAACATGATCTTAGGGCTCTAGTGGCCTCATAGTAACAAAGCATACCCTTGATGTAAGAAGGAGCTTAATAAACAGTTAATAACACTTTGATCTCCATCCTAAGATGCTCAGGCAGCCAAAGTAAGAATGTAAAAATGGGGGCGATATGATGCCTTTGCTTTGTGCCCACTGGAAGACGGGCTGGGTAGGTCTGGTAGCTCCAGTGCAAAACTGAAGAAGTGAACGTGAAGTGAAGCATTTCGTCCGTTTAAAGACGAACGCAGTGTGTTACAGCAGTGATCCTCCTCCTGGTGCTGCGTGTCCATGTCAGACACTGTGGGCTACAAGGAAAACACTCTTATCAAGAAACCCTGAGCTATAACGTTCCTAATGGATTACCAGAAGGCAGGACTGTCTGCAGGTGTAAATACCCTACACCACCGTGTTCCAGCACTCAGAGGACCAAGATCCAATCTGTAGGGTTTGCTTCGGTTGGCTACCAACAGGGTGTAGAGCCACAAAACACTAGTTCAAATCATCTGATAACGTTTCAATTACAGCACCAAACACATTTTCAATCAGACAAGGCATCTTATGAAACATTCCTGCATACGGAAGAACGGGCAGCTGCGTGGTTTAGTCTGGATTACCTTATAGAATGAAAATATCTCATTACCTCAAATGAGTCTCATCCTTAAAAGAGATGCACTTCCGTAGATTTTAATACACAATAACTTTTTTTGATGAATTGAACAAGAACTTGATGCAGTCAAGCTGATGGTTTGATGTTCTGCTGAAGACCTGAGGTAGTCCTCCTTTTTCATCATTTCAACTACTGTACCAGTTCCACTGGAAGAAAAACAGCCCCAAAGTACGATGTTCCCACCACCATGCTTAACAGCTGGTTCAGCGTACACCGTATGGGCAGCAGTACAGTCTAACATCTAAAATTTCACAATTATGTGAAACATTTACGAAAACAAATGGAAACACAGCCGTGGAAGGTGTTAATTGGGAAAGTGGAGCTTAAGCAGAAAATGCTTTAGTGCTTTCGTTTCTGGAGGGGGAGGCGTACTTGAGCTGGATGACACTAGTGTAACTGGAGTAGGCGTTTTCACAATGTCCTGATTACGCTTTCACCAGGGCAAGTGCTAAAGGACCAAGGGGAGCTTGTTGTGTAGGCCCTGAGTGCTGCACCAGAAAATCAATAAGAGTAGAGCGTAACGGATCATACCCCGAATGGGCCTCCAATCACGCCGTAATCCCCTCCGTATCTGACTGTATCGTAGGTGAACGATTTCTACTCAGATCACTTAAACGAGCCTGCAATGATCACGAGGGGAGGTTTCAAACGAGATCGTATATATAATTAAAGGGTGCCGCCGGCTCGCCGGTAACCCTGCAATCACCAAATTAAACACCCTGTGTGGGAATTATGGGTAATACAGAGTCCGACAGATGTGTTCGTGTGAATATGGGATAATGGCCCCTCTGAGTGAGCGAACACGCAGTAAAAATAGATCATTTGCAAACCGGTGATTCAGTAACATCAGATATGTTGACAAGCTTCCTGCATAGTTCGATAACTCACTAATAGGTGGCAAGTCAGGTTACCGTGGCAACGGCCCCCAGTAATGGTTAAGAACTCAATTGTTTACTGACAGTTAAAAAAACACACTTCTTCATTTATTGATTCGTTTCATACTGGGTGAACTGGGACTGAAATGGGGATCCAGTAAAAGACATCCTCAAGCCTCGACATCAGGGTCCAGACTTTGGACTAAACGGTTTCGGGCCTCAGAACCCAAATGAATTGAAGCTCATTTTGGTTTCTTATTCAGTTTTCTCTTCCCAGTCCAAACTTCCAGACAGATACATACTGTTGCTACGTGAGTACTACCTTGAAAGCGGGTGGTATTGCAAGGTGGTTGCTATGGGTTTGACTGTAGTGGTTGCTATAGTGGTTAGGTTAGTGCTGGGTGGTTGTTTGTGTTGTTGTCCCATAGTGTTGGAAGATGGTTGCTATGGTGTTTCTGCGTGGTTGCTGTGCTCTCCCAGGTGGTTGCTGTGGTGTTCTTAATGGCATGCTATGTTGTTAAGGTGTTGCTATGTTATCTAAGATGTTAGGGTGGTTGCTGTGGTTTCAGAGAAGTATAGGACAGTAAGTGGCAGTGAAACGGCTGTAGAGATTATGAAGCAGTGTGAAGACTGAGCATAGGAGGTCTACCAGGGGTCCAGGATCCTCAGGTGTGTAGTGATGCTGTTGTCACTTATTCTGACAGCATCTTCCAGGCATTTCTCTGCCGTAGTTCTGCTCCACTCTGCATCCTTTTTAACCCGCCAACCGTGGAGAAGACAAGCTTCCAGGGTGGGCTGGAGTAAAGAGCAGGAGCGGAGAGTGGCTCTGTGGAAGAGAAGCCTCAACTACAAAGGAAGCCCTCCAGACCCCACACTGACAGTTCATCAGGAACAAAAC
This sequence comes from Acestrorhynchus altus, assembly GCA_034509495.1. Taxonomy (NCBI): domain Eukaryota; kingdom Metazoa; phylum Chordata; class Actinopteri; order Characiformes; family Acestrorhynchidae; genus Acestrorhynchus; species Acestrorhynchus altus. Next base: position 3,561,510 of record CM067524.1, read on the forward strand.
ACTTCTCTGCTGACGTAAATGAGCTGAAGGAAGAGGCTGTGATTGGCAGAGGTGGGAGGAAGAGCTGCTGTAGATATCTGCCTGATGAGCTCAAATCTGTCCTCATACAGCGGGGGACGTGATGGGGGGCTTCAGATAAAGTCAGCTTTCACAATAAACTTCCACTAAAGAACCAGTCACAATCAAACATTCACTGTCTCTGTAGTTGCTTTTCTCAAAACCTATTTTCACTGTTTTCAAACAGAGAATTCTCATATACCAATCACTGTCCACTCTATCAGCTCCTCTGATCACACAGGAGCTCTTTGTGGTTCTATAATTCAGACTGTGGTTCATCTGTTTCTCTGCAGACTTTATTCTCCTCCTTTCACCCTGATCTTCAGTGATCAGGACCCCACAGGACCACCACAGAGCAGATATGATGTGGGTGGTGGGTCATTCTCAGCACTGCAGTCACACTGACATGGTGGTGGTGTGTTAGTGTGTGTTGCTGGTACGAGTGGATCAGACGCAGCAGTGCTGCTGGAGTGTTTAAACCCCTCAGTGTCACTGCTGGACCGAGAACAGTCCACCGACCAGAAACGTCCAGCCGACAGCGTCCTGTGGGCAATGATGGTACCAGTGCAACACACACTAACACACCACCACCATGTCAGTGTGACTGCAGTGCTGAGAATGACCCACCACCCACATCATATCTGCTCTGTGGTGGTCCTGTGGGGTCCTGATCACTGAAGATCAGGGTGAAAGGAGGAGAATAAAGTCTGCAGAGAAACAGGTGAACTACAGAGTGCGCTGGTTCGTGCCGTTGTGAACTGCCTGTCTCCAAATGGCAGCCATTGAAGATCACTATACTATAGGCTGAACTCCTTGGTTTAACACGAGTTTAAAAGCCTTCAGGCTTCAGTTAATTTTCACTATAATCAAAGACCTGCAGCACCGGCAGGAGATCCCTGACACTGCACAGCTTCCTGCTGTCAGTTTGGAATAAGTTCAACCTGATCAGTGTCCAAATACATAAATAGGGAGCCGTCAGCTGGTGTCACGAGTTCATTTCCCACTTCTATGAAATTTCCACTTCAGTGGTCTAATGAAGAAAAGCGAGAGGGCAAGAATGAGAAGCAGCTCGGAATTTCACGGCCTCTCTGCCGAGACGCGTCGCCGTCCTTTCAGGTCTGTAGATCCGTCTGTCCTTTGGTGAGACGGTTCTTGCTGTTTTCCTCTTTCAGATCACAGAGGAAAACGAGGTGATGATTGCCTGCTGAACAGTGCGGAAGCCAATTATTCCGCTTCTCTGCAGGAATGCTTGGGGCAGTGGGAAAAATACCTACAGGTTTCCAGCAGGAGGACGGATATTTACTCGGTTGACACCTTCCCGACACAGGTCCTCGGATATCCAGCTGCGTGCCGTGTCATTTCCTACCCTCTGTCTGAAAATAATGAGCCACCTTCCACTTTTGTGAGGGTCTTCATCCAGACAGCATTTGATTGCATTAAGACCTGATCCGGACCGACTCGGCTGGGCTCAGACTAAACACCTGTGCTGGCCACTTTATTAGGAACACCTACCCTGTGCTTCATCACTGGCCACTTCATTAGGAACAGTATTGGTCCTCTGTGCGGGTGGTTTGACAGCGTGGCTCTGATGGTAATATTAGAATTGAAACACGTTTACTTATCGCTTTGTAGCTTTAGTGCAATCCAGTCTCCCTCCAGATCCGCCGCGGCTCGAATTTTAATCCATGATGTAAATGGGGTGTGTGAGAAAATGAAGAATTCGACGATGGGTACATTTGTAACGAGTATGTAGTGACTCATTCAGGTGAGAAATGAGATGTTCCGTTTCAGCTCCACTGAGTAATTAAAAAGGAGCTGCTGGGAAAAGCTCACATACGGTCACTTGCTCCTCATCTGGCCACCTGACTATGACATATACAGTCAGGTTTAAAAGATATCTGGACCCAAAGACGTTCCATCGGGCAGCAGGCGTCAGTTTGGTTACTAACACCACAACTGTAAAGCAACAACCTGTCAACGTCTAACAATGTTCACGACCTTTTGCTTCGTCACTGGCCATTTTATTAGAAACACCCACCGTGTGTTTCACAGTGTGTGTCTGAGAGGGTGTGTCCAGGATTTTGACTTGAAGCCTGATTGACGGAGCTCGTGATTTTAGATCTTCAAATGCAAATTGCATGCAAATGATATGCAAATCCTGTTACATTATATGTAAATCAACAATCAAACTGCAGGATCTGATAATCGGGAAGAAAATATTCACCGTTGTGACACAAATTATTTGAATATAGATGAAAGTGTGTGTGTGTGTGTGTGTGTGTGTGATAAAACATAGTTTTATAAACATGAGTGTGTAAGTGAGCATTCAGCTGCACTTTTAGTGCCTTAGGATGGAGAGAGAGAGAGAGAGAGTGTGTGTGTGTGTTTGTGTTTCCTGACTTTCCTTCTTCTGGACTGGAGAATTTGAACTGGGAAAGACGTGAACACGCTCTATTAGTGTCTAATCATGCATTTCACGATTATTCACTGGATCATCATCATCACCTTTCTCTCTCCTTCACTCCACAGTTTCTATTCCTGTCTCCATGCTTCCTTCATCCCGAGCTCCTGAGTGTGCAGCACCTCTCCGCTGTGCTAATGAGGAGCAACAGGCTGTTTCTACGGCTCCTTTAAAGTGTGCTGTGTATTTAAATAGACTCACAGCTTCCAAAAAAACAGAGGAAGCATGGAAATGTACGCTATAAATACATCAGGCGCATGTCTGTGCGCAGCAGAAGGATTTGCTGTACAAGAGATTGTTGTCATAGGAACCTTTAACCATTTTCATCATGGTTTGCACTGCCGTACAAACTAACCATCTGAAATTCACATTCTTCCACTGTAGGCTTTTTATTTGGTCCAAACTCTCTGACAGGCAACCAAAAATGAATTCAGTAAATACTGGAGATGTGTTGAGTAAACACTGGAGATGTGTTGAGTAAATAGTGGAGATGTGTTGAGTAAATAGTGGAGATGTGTTGAGTAAATAGTGGAGAGCAGTGTTGAGTATTAAATAGTGGAGATGTGTTGGAGTAAATGAGTGGAGATGTGTTGAGTAAATAGTGGAATGTATTTGAGAGTAAACACTGGAGATGTGTTGAGTAAATAGTGGAGATGTGGTGATAAATAGTGGAATGTGTTGAGTAAATGGTGGAGTGTGTTGAGTATATGCTGGACATGTGTTGAGTGTAAACAGTGGAGATGTGTTGGTAAACACTGGAGATGTGTTGAGTTAAATGGTGGAGATGTGTTGAGTAAATGAGTGGAATGTGTTGAGTAAATAGTGGAATGTGTTGAGTAAATAGTGGAGATGTGTAAATGGTGGAGATGTGTTGGTAAATGGTGGAGATCGTTGGTAAATGGTGGAGATGTGTTGAGTAAATAGTGGAATGTATTTGAGTAAATGGTGGAGATGTGTTGATTAAATAGTGGAATGTGTTGATTAAATGGTGGAGATGTGTTGATTAAATAGTGGAATGTGTTGGGTAAATAGTGGAGATGTGTTGAGTAAATAGTGGAGATGTGTTGAGTAAATAGTGGAGATGTGTTGATTAAATACTGGAGATGTGTTGAGTAAATATTGGAGATGTGTTGATTAAATAGTGGAGATGTGTTGATTAAATAGTGGAGATGTGTTGAGTAAATAGTGGAGATGTGTTGGAGTAAATGGTGGAATCGTGTTGATTTAAATACTGGAGATGGGTTGAGTAAATATTGGAGATGTGTTGGAAGTAACTGGTGGGCAGTGTTGGTAAATAGTGGAGATGTGTTGATTAAATAGTGGAGATGTGTTGGTAAATATGGGTGGAGATGTGTTGAGGTAAATAATTAGAGCGTGTTGATTAAATACTGGAGATGTGTTGAGTAAATATTGGAGATGTGTTGAGTAAATAGTGGAGATGTGTTGTGTAAATAGTGGAGATGTGTTGAGTAAATAATTGGAGATGTGTTGAGTAAATAGTGGAGAGATGTATTTGTGTAAATAGTGGAGATGTGTGTTGTGTAAATAGTGAGATGTGTTGAGTAAATGAGTGGAGATGTGTTGTGTAAATACTGGAAATGTGTTGGAGTAAATGAGTGGAGATGTGTTGTGTGTAATGGTGGAGATGTGTTGTGTAAATAGGTAGATGTGTTGGTAAATAGTGGAGATGTGTTGAGTAAATAGTGGAGATGTGTTGGAGTAAATGGTGGAGTATGTTGGAGTAAATGGTGGAGATGTGTTGATTAAATACTGGAGATGTGTTGAGTAAATATTGGAGATGTGTTGAGTAAATAGTGGAGATGTGTTGAGTAAATAGTGGAGATGTGTTGAGTAAATAGTGGAGATGTGTTGATTAAATACTGGAGATGTGTTGAGTAAATATTGAAGATGTGTTGAGTAAATATTGGAGATGTGTGAGTAAATAGTGGAATGTGTTGGAGTAAATAGATGTGGAATGTGTTGGAGTAAATGTGGAGATGTGTTGGAAGTGAAAATGGTGGAGATGTGTTGGGTATCAGTGGAGATGTGTTGATTAAATATAGTGGAGATGTGTTGAGTAAAGCAGTGGAGATGTGTTGAGTAAATAGTGGAATGTGTTGAGTAAATAGTGGAATGTGTTGAGAGTAAATGTGGAGATGTGTTGATTAAACAGTGGAGATGTGTTGAGTAAATAGTGGAGATGTGTTGATTAAATAGTAGAGATGTGTTGAGTAAATGGTGGAAATGTGTTGAGTTAAATGGTGGAGATGTGTTGAGTAAATAGTGGAGATGTGTTGAGTAAATAGTGGAGATGTGTTGATTAAATAGTGGAGATGTGTTGAGTAAATAGCGGAGATGTGTTGAGTAAATAGTGGAGATGTGTTGAGTAAATAGTGGAGATGTGTTGAGTAAATAGTGGAGATGTGTTGATTAGAATAGTGAGATGTGTTAGGAGTACAGTGGAGATGTGATTGTGAGTATACAGTGGAGATGTGTTGATTAAATAGTGGAGATGTGTTGGAGTAAATGAGTGGAGATGTGTTGAGTTAAATAGTGGAGATGTGTTGGGTAAATGGTGGAGATGTGTTGGAGTAAATATGGTGGAGATGTGTTGATTAAATGAGTGGAGATGTATGTTGAGTAGAATTGTGGAATGTGTTGATTAAATGAGTGGAGATGTGTTGGCAGGTAAACAGTGGAGATGTGTTGAGTAAGCAATTGGAGATGTGTTGATTAGAAATAGTGGAGATGTGTTGAGTAAATAGTGGAGATGTGTTGAGTAAAATGGTGGAGATGTGTTGAGTAAATAGTGGAGATGTGTTGATTAAATGGTGAGATGTGTTGTGTAAATGGTGGAGATGTGTTGAGTAAAATGGTGGAGATGTGTTGATTAAATGAGTGGAGATGTGTTGAGTAAACGTGGAGATGTGTTGAGTAAATGGTGGAGATGTGTTGAGTAAATGAGTGGAGATGTGTGTTGATTAAAATAGTGGAATGTGTTGGAGTAAATGAGTGGAATGTGTTGATTAAACAGTGGAGATGTGTTGAGTAAACAGTGGAGATGTGTTCAGTAAATAGTGGAGATGTGTTGATTAAATAGTGGAGATGTGTTGAGTAAATAGTGGAGATGTGTTGAGTAAATAGTGGAGATGTGTTGATTAAATAGTGGAATGTTGAGTAGAAAATGGTGGAATGTGTTGATTAAATAGTGGAATGTGTTGAGTAAACAGTGGAGATGTGTTGGAGTAAATAGTGGAGATGTGTTGAGTAAACAGTGGAGATGTGTTAGCAGGTAAATAGTGGAGATGTGTTGGTAGGCTTAGTGGAGATGTGTTGGAGTAAACAGTGGAGATGTGTTGAGTAAATAGTGGAGATGTGTTGAGTAAACACTGGACACAATGGCCTGAAGCAGTGTGTACGATTGAAACCCGTCAGTGTTGGTTAATGAAGTTAATTGAATAGTTAATTAATTATCTGTATTTGTAAGTGGTTGTGCTCCTTTTGTAACTCCAGGAGTACAGGTGTTGCTACATTACGCCGTTAAAGACTGTTAAAGGCCTCTGTGCAGAATTTAGCCGCAAATGTGCTAATAAGCAGTTTTTTTCCTCCTCCAGTGCCGTTATCAATCCCCCGCGACACTCCGGGCTGAGCTTCATCAATATATCGGCGTGTTCATAACATTAAGACAGGAGCGCTTTCTTCGTTGCTCTTTGCTGCTTAATGAGGAACTGATTAACAAATGGAAATCTGCACACAAAGACTTATTCCTAAAAGGCCCTGCTGGAATTAGCGAATGCACAGAGGCGTTATATAAGCTACACTTTATAACAGCATTTTATAAGGCTGCATATGAGGGATTATCTCCCTCTCCCAGGAACGCCGTAGTGCTGGATCCGCACTTTCTGCAGGGCTGTTACAGTCAAAGCTGGAAATATTTACACACACACACACACACACACACACATACACACACACGCACACACACACACACACACACACACACACACACACACACACACACCTGCGCACACACACACACACCGCATGATTTGCCCACAGTTACTGTAAGCTTGGTCCTGCAGTAAATAATTTCCAACTCTGTGGGTCCAGTGATATCATCAGCTCTACTTCCCTTTGAGATTTAATTCAGTTGGAAACAAGACAATGTTCTTTGGACAGATGAATCCAAAGCTGAATTATTTGGACACAGTAACAGAAGACATGTTTGACACAAACCAAACACAGCATTTGAGCAAGCTCATAGCAGCTGTGGTTTATGGTGGTGGAAGTGTGATGTGGTTTGGAGCTGCTCTTGCTGCAGCAGGGTGTGGAGATCTCCATCATAAAGAAACCACTATGAGATCTTTATTGTATCAGAGGGAGTTTGAGAAGAGCGGAGCGTCTGCACAAAGACTGTCACTGAGCATCACAGATCTACTGAAAGAATTCCGCATGGAGGTAGGAGCGTCGTTCTTCCAGTCAATGTTAGGGCAGTAGACAATGAAACATCTGCCGTTTCAGACAAAGGAGGAGATACAACTGTTAGGACAGAGGGGTCTGAACTTTATGCTCATAAGAAAATGACATTTCTAATCATTTTGTTAATAAATGATGTTTAAAGACTTCAGTTTCTTCAGTTTTAGGTTTAGTTTTATCACCTCCATCTCTCAGTGTTGGTACTTTGAAGATCAGATGTCCAGATGTTCAAATATGTTAAGGCCAAATATGTTCATGGAGCATAAAGCATTTCAAATAGAGTAGTAGGTGTAGGAATGACTGTTACTCAGGTTCCTGTGGATGAATCTGAAGGTTGCTCTGTCTACAGATGCTCCTCATGCCCTTCACCGTGCTGAATGTGATAGGAGAATGTACTACTTCAATGCTTTTCCAGGCAGTAAGTTCTTATTTGACTCTCCATCTCAACCTGAATGTCTGGAAGGCGTTCTGTGGGGAACACTGTTTGGGGCTCTATCATTAAGAGGTGAACTCTGGGGGTTAGTTGTGTTTGTACTCAGTTTCTGTGACTGACAGATTGAAAATGTGGAGATGTGAGTCTTTTGCTGTGAGGTGAAGAAGTGAGGGAGGAGGAAACTGAAGGTGAAGCTGAATCACAGGCAGATAGAGGAAGCCTGGTATAAATAACTCCTTTATCACTGAAGTCCACAAAAACATTTTCATGTTGAAGATCTTCTGACCATTTCTGCCATCGGCCTCTGGGTGCCTACAAATACCTGCTGCCAGTAATATCAGGGATGGAGCACTGCATTTAGAATGGGTGGGGCTGAACTGCTGTAGGCTGAATGGGTGGGGCTGAACTGCTGTAGGCTGAATGGGTGGGGGCTAAACTGCTGGCAGGCTGAATGGAGTGCGGGCCCTAGCGGCTGTAGGCTGAATGGATGGGGCTAAGTTGGTAGGCTGAGTATGCAGGGCAGAGTAGGTGGAGCTAAACTGGTATGCTGAATGGGTGGGGCCTAGCTGCTGTGGAGAAGCTGGATAGATTGGGGACTAAACAACAGCCCAGGATGAATGGGTGGGGCTAAACTGCTATAGGCTGAATGGGTGGGGCTAAACTGCTGTAAGATGAATGGGTGAGGCTAAATTGCTGTAGGCTGAATGGGTGGGGCTAAATTGCTGTAGGCTAAATGGGTGGGGCTAAATTGCTGTAGGCTAAATGGGTGGGGCTAAACTGCTGTAGGCAGTTTTTGATGAACATTAAAACATTAAAAACAAAAATAAATATTTTGAAAACTTGAAGTGAACACAACTAGTAAAAATAACACTATTAAAAAATATACAGTAAATGAGGGATAAAGAGGGACACATTTGGCATAAAATTTCATTTTGATTTTGTAATTAATTATAATTGTTCATAATTACTCAATTAGTAATTACATAATTAGTAATAATTCAAGTCATTTATTGACCATAAAAGTATTGGGACACCTGCTCATTAAAACAAGCTAATGCAAAATCAGACTGTTAATGAGTTGATCCTGCTTCTGTTGGAGTAACTGTCTCTACTGTCACAGAAGATTCTGGAACATTGCTGTGGATCTGATGTTAATCAATCATCAGAAGCTAAGCTCTACCTGTCTTAAAACCAGCTCATATCATATTAATGATCTTAAATAGTTCACGTTCAGACTCTCAGGCGGTTCCTGTCTGGAATATTGAAAACGACTCTGCTTTACAGGCAAATAAAAGAAAGCAAGTGTTTGAATCCTGAACTGTTTATTTAGTTATTGTTGGAGCACCAGCTGCTCTAATCACAGCCAATCAATATACAACAGTCAAGGCGTGGAGTCATGGGGGCGCGCTGTCTATGAGCTTTACTCTGCTTTCTCCGCCGATCGTCTGATTGCTGCTTCTCTCTATCTGCTGAAAGCTGCTGCTCGTCGTGGTGATAGCAGCAGTGCCATCATCCTGCCAGACGAGCTGCACTAAAGATAAGCAACATCAAACAGCAGGGGGGCTCAAAAGGAGCTTGGCCGACTCTCAGGACGGGAGCTGATCTGCATCACGGGTTCTCAGATCATTTAAGGCAAAACAGAAAAGACTCACCGTCACCATCACTAATCATAAAAGATGCTTCTGGGTGGACAAGTCTTGTGAAAAGAACATTATACAGTCCGGAGGGCAAAACGGTGGGCGAGGACGAGGACGAGCAGATTTCCTCAGTGAGCTGAAGGTCATCAGATCAGATCTGCGTCCAATTCAGTAACTGTAGTCATTTTTCCCAAAATGCAAATCAGTGGTCCAAAGACACATGCTGCAAATTCTGTGGGCGCGTAAATCAAAAGCCCGTCCCATCTCAGAACATTAGCGCCATGAATTCTAATCCTGTACAAATTGGTCATAAAGTTCACAGACTAACGTTCCTTTAGTGAAATGACCAGCCTGTCTAGACCTCCAGAAGAACAGGTGGCTTGTATTGTGCACACACTATCGTTTAAACTATCTAGAACCTGCAGAGGTTCACACTACTGCTGTCATTCATAGCCTAGCTAGAACCTTCTGAACAACAAATGACAAAGTCAGGAAAGACTAGAGTGATGTTTATTCTATTCTCACCACTGCTCACATCCACAGTCAGCGTTAAGCTGTAAGGCAACCTTAGAAAACTGAACTGACCCATTCCGCGTGGCTTACCTGTTGTTATTGTAGTGTGAATCTGCAGCATATACAATGCTGCTCCCACCCACCCAACCAGGAGAACCCATACTGCATTCTGTAAATTGCCCTCCTGCTGTCGCTGTGATACGCAAACTTCTCAGCAGCACTTCTACAGACTGTGTTTACCTCGTTTGCCGTTCTCCTGCTCTAACAGGCCTCCCCCGTGCTTCAATCACTGACCACTTTATTAAAACCACAGTGTCAGGACCCATCTGCTGTCTGAACATACACCTGGTGTCCATAAACTTTTGGACAGCAGGTTTACAAAATTCTGTCTGACAGTATTAATGTTTACTTTTCGTTTCCAGGAAATCAGGCAACTGCTCTCCTCTTTTCTTCTCCAGGTGATAAAAGGGACTGGTCAGCAGCTTCAGGTGGCCTTCACTGTTCTCCACACTGCGCTCCATTAGCAGTTCACATGAGATCTCATACTGATTAGAATCACGTTCTTAATGAGGTCTATCACTTCACTTAGCCCTTTTCTCACAGAGCCTGAAAATAATTAAAGATAGAATAAAGAAGGGAACACTTTATTCTGAGTGGTCCTTCGGAGATGATAGTAAACTCTTAACAGAGCATCAGTGCACATCATCTGAACACACTGAAGGAAATATCTTGAAGATGTTCTGTTTATTCTTTACTGACACTAATTAGAATTACTGTTGATATGATTCATGAAGTAGACTCTTTCACACTTCTGTCTGCCACAGTCTGACCTCACCCTCAACCCTAATCCTAATCTCTGACCCTAATCCTAATCCTAACCCCAACCTCTAATCCTAATCTAACCTGACCCTAATCCTAACCTCTACCTAATCTAATCCTATCCCTCAACCTCAACCTAATCCTAATCCTAATCCTATCCACCACCCTAGACCTAATCCTAATCCTAACCTCATCCTGACCCTAATCCTAAACCTCACCTTGACCCTAATCCTAATCCTAACCTTAACTTCATTGCAAAACCTAATCATAACCATAGCCCTGGTCCTAATCCTAATCCTAACCCAGTACCTAATTCTGACCTTAACCTCAACCCACGCCTGGCATTCGACATGGTGCCAACAGGTTCATGTTTGTTCATCTGCTCCAGAGAGACCTATTCTATTGGCAGTATTTTTCTACAGGGACTACAACTTAGCACAGCTGATTGGACAGAAGGTTTATGTCAAGAAACAATGTGAACCATATTCTCAGCTTCCCCTCCAACAGCGACAACATTTTCTCTAAGGTCAAACTGCCTCCTGGTTTCCATGGTGAAATCTCTGACCAATCGCTCTGTGTTTGTCAGGTAGGCAGTCAGCAGCCTCAGATAGCCTTCCACCTGATGCGGCACACAGCAAGTCTCCTTCCAGAGGTGAGACATGGGCAGAAAAGCGGCAGGCAGCTGATGGTGGAAGCATCACAGTTGGAGTCTTAGATCCTTTGCTGGATCCTTCTTCCTGGCTGAGCTCATCACCCCCTGTGCTCATGACATCCTCCAGCCTGGAAGCGTCTTCCTGTGGCTAGGCTACTCCAACTCCTTCTTCAACCCGCTCATCTACACGGCCTTCAACAAGAACTACAACAGTGCTTTCAGAAACCTCTTCTCCAGGCAACGCTGACTGACCATGGCAGGGTGTGCGGCTGTGACGGTTGTCCAGCAAAATGGATTAGATTTCAGTGATGTTGTGGAAAAGAGTTGATGCGTCATTGAATTACTAATGTAAGAGTGTGTATAATGTTCATATGATCCACACACTCATTCTGACAGACTGTAATACACTACAGGAAGCGTAGGGGGCGCTCTATAACGCTCTATAATGTTCATATGATCCACACGCTCATTCTGACACACTGTAATACACTACAGGAAGCGTAGGGGGCGCTCTATAACGCTCTATAATGTTCATATGATCCACACGCTCATTCTGACAGACTGTAGCCACTACAGGAAGCGTGAGGCGCTCCTATAATGTTCATATGATCCACACTCTCATTCCTGACAGACTGTAATACACTACGAGAGCGTAGGGGTGCTCTATAACGCTCTATAATGTTCACTTATGATCCTGCAGCTCATTCTGACGAACTTCAGCCACTACAGGAAGTGTGAGGCGCTATAGCAGCTCTACAATGTTCATATGATCCTACGCTCATTCTGACGAACTGCTTAATACACTACAGAGAGCGTGGGGGCGGTCTGTGGCTTGTTCATGATCCACACGCTCATTCCTGACGGAGCTGTGGCTACTACAGGAAGTGTAGAGGCGCTCTGCGCTCTATAATGTTCGCCACCAGTCCCTGCGCTCATTCTGACAGACTGTAATACACTACAGGGGAGCGTAGAGGCGGCTCACCTGCGCTCTATAATGTTCATATGATCCTACGCTCATTCTGACAGACTGTAATGTACACTACAGGAAGTGTAGAGAGGCGTACTCTATAGCAGCTCTATAATGTTCATATGATCCACGCGCTCGTTCTGACAGACTGTAGTACACTACAGGAAGTACAGTAGGAAGAGCTGATGTGTCATTTTCATGCCTCTGTATTTATTAATTGCTCTCACTACCTTCCATAAAAATGCTGTTATATATATTTAAAATTGTTTGTGGTATAGGACTGAGGTATCTGGGGCATCAAGAAATGTTTTTGTCTTGGTCTGTCATAAATATTTGCCATATGCAAGTGATGCTGTTTTTAAATCAGCAATGTAACCGTTAAGACACCTTTTAAGTAAGCTTAATTTGAGTGAATGTAGATGTTTAAGTGATCTACCTTCTTTTTAACTAGACTTTAAACTACTATAAAACAACTGTATGTTCAACTTAAGGATATGTACTTTACTTTCAAGTCCTGAGACACACAACACAACACTACTCCAGCCGAATCAGCTGAGAGCTCATGCAGGAAGGTGAAAGGGGAGGGGCAGTGGAGGCTGTGGAGGCTTACACATAGTCGTGCAAGTGAGGTCCTTGAAGAATGGACAGAATTGTGATGAACTGTGGATGACAGGTGTGGAGGATGTTGCTCTACTCCTGCTCTAAAGGTGGGTGACACTGACCGATACCTGTGGTTTTACAAGGCATTGGTCAATATTATTTGTCAATGGGTGATGTTATTGCCTTGGTGGAAAACAACGTTATCGGCAGGAAGAGGCTGGTAGGGGTTGTTGCTGGTGATTCTATAAACTATGACCCTCTGGTCACTGAAATGTTAGCGAACTCTCGCTAGTTTTCATGCTGTTATGTGTCAGATGACGGACGTTGTGGTATGGACATTTTGTTTGTGTTTGCGAGCCCAGTGTGATGAATTTAGGGGGCGGAGCTTCTGAAGGAGCAATGAGGGGAGGGTTGTGTTTGTGTTGCAGTTAAATTCAAATACAGTGGGGAAAATAAGTATTTAGTCAGTCACCAATTGTGCAAGTTCTCCCACTTAAAAAGATAAGAGAGGCCGTTAATTGACATCATAGGTAGACCTCAACTATGAGAGACAAAATGTGAAAAAAAAATTGAGAAAATCATTTTGTCTGACTATTAGAAATTGTTGCAAATAATGGTGGAAAATAAGTATTTGGTCAATAACAAAGTTCATCTCAATACTTTGTTGTATATCCTCTGTTAGCAATGACCCAGAGGTCAAATGTTTCTGTAAGAGTCTTCACAAGGTTGGCACACACTGTTGCTGTATGTTGTACATTCCTCCATGGAATCTCCTCTAGAGCAGTGTTTGGGGCTGTCGTGAGCAACACGGACTTTTAACTCGAGAGGAGATTGGGGGAATTTAAGCTAGGCCCACTCAGGACTTTGAAATGATGTTTCTTACGAGAAGCCACTCCTTTGTTGCCCTGGCAGTATTGCTTGGGATCATTGTCATGCTGGAAGGCCCAGCCTGTTTCATCTTCATTGCCGCCTTTGATGGAAGGAGGTTTGCCCAAAATCTCACAATACATAGCCCCATTCATTCTTTCATGTACCGCGGACCAGTGTCCTGGTCCTTTGCGAAACAACCCCAAAAGCATGATGTTGCCACCCCCATGCTTCACAGTTGGTATGGTGTTCTTTGGATGCAACTCATATTCACTGTCCTCAAACCACGACGAGAGTTGTGTTTTTTAAATAGTTCTACTTTGGTTTCATCTGACCATATGACATTCTCCCAGTACTCTTCTGGAACATCCAAATGCTCTCTAGCAAACTTCAGACGTGCCTGGATATGGACTGGCTTAAGCAGGGGGACACGTCTGGCACTGCAAGATCTGAGTCCTAGCGTCGTGGTGTGTTGCTGATGGTAGCCTTTAGCGATTGGTCCCAGCTTTCTACGGTCATTCACTAGATCCCCTTGTGGTTCTGGGATTTTCCTCCACCGTTCTTGTGATCATTTTTGACCACCGGGCTGAGATCTTCTTGGAGCCCCAGATCGAGGAGATTAGTGTAGTGGTCTTGTGGGTCTTCCATTTTCGTGGCCTGCTCCCTGATAGATTTCCTTTACCAAGCTGCTTGCCTGTGCAGATTCAGTCTTCCCAGCCTGGGTGCAGAGTCCACCTGGTCGGTTTCTGGTGTCCTCGGCAGCTCTTCGTCTTCACCATAGTGGAGTTTGGAGTGTGTCTGTTTGAGGTTGTGGGCAGGTGTCTTTTATACTGTTAACAACTTCAAACAGGTGCCATTAATACAAGGTAATAAGGTGGGGAAAGAGGCCTCTTAAAAAGTTACAGGTCTGTGACAGCCAGAAATCTTCCTTGTTTGTGAGTGACCAAATCTTATTTTCCACCATTATTTTGCAAAATAAATTCTTCAAAGTCAGACAAAAATTATTTTTCTCAATTTTTTCATTCTGTCTCTCATAGTTGAGATCTACCTATGATGTCAATTAC
>CM067524.1:3581055-3621994 GCA_034509495.1 Acestrorhynchus altus
TCTCTCTTCATATCACGTTCTGTCTGAAGCTCATCTCCACATCTCAGAGTGAATGGAGCTGGTGAACAGTAAGGCCTTTCGGATCGGTTCTCTTGGTGTGTTAGTCAGTGTTGAGCAGCCTGAGGTTCTGTTTGGAGTAACACTAATAGGTTTGATGTTCTATGAAGAGAAGAGACTGTAAACTGGAGTAAAAATATATCTAAAATAATCCCCTGCTATTTTTATCTTCTGCAGTGGAACCTGGAGCCAAGTCCTCTGCGAGACAGCAGAACCCACAGCCAGTCTGTAGGAGGTGTGGGAGGGAAGGGCAATGAAATCGTGAGGCATACTGAGATATAACCACACAAACACACACACACACACACACACACACACACCTCACTGCAGCCATAAACAGAAATTTTCTGAATGGGTAATAATTCTGTTCTCCTCGACCTGAAGCTCAAACAGCATCAGAACCTCATCAGCAAGTCTGTCAGTGATTTCTGAACACTTCATCATTGGCCACTTTATCAGAAACACCTTCCTTATGCTTCCTGTGACTGGCCACTTTATTAGAAACACAAAGTGTGAGCTATGAGGCAGCTAATAAACCCTCAAACCTGCATGCTTTTCGTTTGATTCCCATTTCTGAAGTTTGTTGGACTGAGATAATCCATCGAGCTCTTGAGACGTCGTAATTCCATCTTTCAAGTGGGAAACTGAAAAATCCTATAATATAGTCAAACTCACAAAGTCAGCCGCCTCTCAAGGAAAACGGATTTAATCAAGTGTGACAGAGAGGAGGGTCGACTCCTGCACTTACAGCTCCTCACCAATGAAATCAGCTCAGAAATCAAATCAGAGATAATCTGATTTACCTGCTGCCTTCATACTGCGACCACAGTCGAACAGAGGACGTCAGAGTACATCACAGGCCACTTTATTAGAAACACCCCCTTCTGCTTCACCCACCGGCCACTTTATTAGAAACACCCCCTTCTGCTACACTCACCGGCCATTTTATTAGAAACACCTCCCTTCTGCTTCACTCACCGGCCACTTTATTAGAAACACCCCCTTCTGCTTCACTCACAGGCCACTTTATTAGAAACACCCCCTTCTGCTTCACTCACCGGCCACTTTATTAGAAACAGCCACTTGTTTTTATTCCAGTGTAATACAGTGAGCTGTTCTGTTCACAGGTCTCTGATGGTGAAGCTCCGTGATCAGGTGAAGTTCCTGATCTCCAGTTCAGTGGACGATGTGGAACTAATGAAGGGCTTTGGGCTGTTCTGTAGAGAAGTTGTCTCCTGTCTCGTGAGGACATGTGCAGCTCAGTGAGTCGGAGAGCACGGTCTGGCTGTAAATGAATAAAAGTGTGTGATGTTTATCAGCTTCTGGAGATGCCCTTGAAGTGACTTGGTTGCCAAAATCAATCAACCGATCGATCAGTCAATAAAAATTGAGGTTTGAATTCATCATCAACGGAGAGCAGTTTGAGGTCGGAGAACATGCAGGGCAAACACGGTTAAGCTCATCAATCAAAATGCATTGGAAAACCCATCACTGGTCAGTTTCCATTTACATCACCACTGTTGTCCAGATGTTCTGGGGGTGATGGAGTGTTCCCAGAAGAGCAGGAACACTGACAGAACTTCTTGCGGTCCTTCTGAAATTGAGGGTCATATAGGGAGTGTGTTCCTCTGCAGTAACAGCCTCTACTCTTTTGAAAAGGCGTTACACTAGATGGAGGAACATTGCCATGAAGAGCCTGTGATGGAATTCAGCCCCATGAGAGCTTCGGTGAGGTCAGGTGCTGATGATGCATGATTACTTCTGCCACTCCACCTCATTCCATTTGGGAGCTTCATCTGCTGCTTGGCATTGGAGTTGAGCTTCCAGAATGGGGGGGGGGGGGGGGTTTGGTGTGAAATTGTGGTTCTTTATGACTACTCTTTACAGTGGTGGTGAATGGAAGCAGGCATTGGTTGCCATGACTACAACGCACATATATACATCAACCGTAACATTATGACCACCTCCTCGTTTCTACTCACTGTCCATTCAGTCAGCTCCTCTGAGCACACAGGAGTTCTGTAATTACAGTTCTCCTGTTTCTCTTATTATCAGGGTCCCCAGCTCCGATATAATGGATCACAGACGCCTGTGCCGATCAGCGTTACACTGGGTGTGATGTGGGGAGAGAGCACCACCTACCCACCCAGAGAGACCTCTTTCAGGATGTCGTGGTATTTGAACCCACAATCCTCAGATCAGAGAGGCACATTAGACCAAATACATCAACGATGATTAAAATGAATAAAATAAAACAGCTGAAGTGTTTCCCGGCAGACACACTGTGACTGTTTACATTGTACCTGTTTTTGTAATGCAGGTCGGTTGAAAGGTCAGCGTAATTCTCCGTTAAGACAGTCCCAGAATATCAATGTCTTCCTGGACGTAAATTGGTTTATGTTCACGTCACACTTGTGATTCAGTTTTCCGGCATTAAGTGCCGTTTGTTGGCCTGCTGTTCTGTAGCTCTTTTTCTTTCGTTCTCCCCACACACACACACACACACACACACACACACACACACACACACTCGCACACACAGTGCAATCAGCCAGCGCATCCAATTCTTATTCTAATGTGGACGTCTGCAGGGCAATTCACACCGAACTGCGTGTCTCCTCAGTCCCGCAGGCAGCTGAGGACTCTCCACATGGTCAGAAAAAGCTCTGAAGAGGTCTCTGCTGAGCCCACGCTGCAGCCTGATGCTGTGCATCGAAGCTCTGGTTCAGAACCACACTCGGAAATATACTCACAGATATTAAACGACATGCGTTTCCTGTTGTTTCCTGTTGGTTTACTAAACTCATATATTGGTTCTACGATTCCTCTCCATCCCTGAAGCAAAATTCAACATCGCAAAGCACCGAATGTGCCAGAACACTTCCCAGATGTTTGTCACTTCACACTAGCGCCCTCTACTGCCCGGCCGCAGCTCACCTTACAGTGTGTATTGTGCACTTGGGGTGCGCCCTACGTGTTGACCCTCCACTCTTCACTTGAGTCAGGTTAGAAAGCACTCCTGACTCATTCTAAGGGAAACATTGATTGGTAGGGATGAACGTCCACCATATATGGACATAATTGGATCAAACAGCAATTAGATACAGTTCACAGAAATGCAGGAATGACGTCCCTGGAACCGTTGGAAACAATGCGACTTCACGAAAGAATTCTGAATTATCCATGAATACAACATCTGTCTGCGGCTCTCTGCAGACCCCAGGAGCCTCACTCTGACATCTGCTGCCTGGAGACATTTGTCTTCCTGTTGATCTTGAGAGACCTACGTTATAAATCTGCATCTGTCAGCCCACCAGCACAGAGACGGGGGCAACATCTGCGTCTTCTGGCTTCTGGAAGTGGGGTGACAGATCTTTCTCGTTCTCAGTCAACCAGGAACTAAGGATACAGTCTGGAGGTCCAGAATCTGAAGATCCAGGGTCTATGGATACAGGATCTGACGATACAGGGTCTGAAATGCTGTCGTAATCTGCAGAGCATGATCCACCCCCAGTTGGAGAGGTGGTCTTTACAAGACGTTCGGCACCAGTTTTCTGATTGCCCTTCCATGAAGGTCATGTTTGTACTCTTGTTGCACAGTAGAACGGTGCTCCACATCTGATCAATCTTCCTGAAGCTCCAGATTTTCTCTTCTTTGGCATTGATTTTCTGCAGTTGTGTAAACATCATGTACTCTACAGCCAACATAGCAGGGGAACCTGTGGAAATGCATACGCTGCTGCTGAAGGCTCTAGCTGTTATCCTGGAGAGAGAGAGAGAGAGAGAGAGAGAGAGAGACAGAGAGAGATTAAAGGAAAGGAGACCAGTTGCTTCCCTTGCATCGATACAGACCAACTGCCAATGCATGAGAAATAAGAGCTCAGCGGTGGGAAATTTGGCAAACACAACCCTCTGAGATCCCTCATGGTCTCCATGCCTTAGAACACATCATGACACATTTTCTTTCATTAATTCTGACTCGTGGCTCTGAGAGAAGCAGGGAAACTGTGGGAAAGTGCAGAATGAAGATGTTCAGTCCATCACACATCACTGTCTAAGCAGAAGACAAGATCTTTTATGAGGATCTGATCTTTTCAAAGAAAACCCTTTTAGTCATGTTTTTCATGCAAATGGCACCTGACACCTGAACATCTAAAAGTTCCTCACACAAAGTTCTTACACCTAATGCTTATGAATATGCTGATGCCTGACTCTGACTCTGTCACTGTTTTACTGACTTCTGAGAAGGTTTTGGATCTAAAATGGCTTTTTAAAATCACAGCTCATTAAAGAGGTGTAGAGATAAATATGCCCTGCAGTCATCTACAAGGTGGAGACACTCGGTAGGAGTGTCTGATAGAGTGGATAGTGAGTGGACACGGTGTGTAAACACTCCAGCAGCACTGCTGCGTCTGATCCACTCGTACCAGCACAACACACACTAACACACCACCACCATGTCAGTGTGACTGCAGTGCTGAGAATGACCCACCACCCACATCATATCTGCTCTGTGGTGGTCCTGTGGGGTCCTGATCATTGAAGATCAGGGTGAAAGGAGGAGAATAAAGTCTGCAGAGAAACAGATGAACTACAGTCTGAATTATAGAACCACAAAGAGCTCCGGTGTGATCAGAGGAGCTGATAGGATGAGTACAGAAAAAAAGAAATGGCTGATAGTCTTTAATCCATTAAATATAAAATCAAAATATTTAGAAGATTGTGAACTGATACCGTTAGTACTGTAGACACCTGTGGATGCCCGACCTTGAACCAGAAGACTCTTCACCATACATCACTCCAGGGATACAAACCTGCTGTCTCAGTGAACCCAGGCGTCTCAGCAAATCCTGTCTTATCACATCACAGCCACGGCTTCAGTCTGTAGGTGAAAACAGGTGGCTCATATCTGAAGCCCACTTCCTGAGGTTCCTCTGTAGCTGGCAGATCGACACAGGTGATACAGGAGACTGCAAATCGAAGCTGAGGCAGGGAGAGCTTGTCAATAACGCTAGCAGTGAAATGAACACGCACAGCATTTTGGTCCTGGCTGACCAAGCTTCTTCCACACACAGGCTGTCCATGCTCCATACAAGAACCTGCGAATGATCAATGGATCAATGACAGATTTGATTTATCCAGTTTAGCCCAAACTTTCCCTGAGTGAAGGAGAAGAAGACTGGCTCCAAACTGAGGTCCAGAGCTCCAGAGCTATTGTAAAAAGACTTCATCTGTAATCCGAGCTGGAAACACAGGCGGTGAGAGGTAGCCAGGCTAAAGTGCAGTTTCCAAACATGGTGGAGGTAGCGTCGCACACTGTAACTAAGTAATGTTTTGGACACTTTTGGGTCAGAAACGTACTGTAGATGTGATTAGTTGAGTTTGATGGGGCTGTTCTCTGCTGTTCTGCTCTATGGTCTCTCTCTCTCCCTCTCTCTCTCTCTCTCTCTCTCCTCAGCACATCTTTTGGTCCATATTCATATATTAATATTTAGGCTCTTTAAGAAACACCAGACTCAATCTCAACTCTATAAGTAATGTGAATCACGGCCGTCTAACTGTGGTGCTACCAGTACGGGGGAGGTGTAGACGGGTGTAGGAATGGGAGGGGATGGGAGGTGCAGGCTGTGGTTTAGGGCACAGATTCTAATTACATGTGGATTAGGTTTGTTTATCGAGTTGTTGTTTCAGAAGTATTTGAAAGAAATACCTCTCTCTCTCTCTACTTAATTCCCCTGCTGTTACCAGAAGAATGGCCTGTGTGTGTGTGTGTGTGTCTGTGTGTGTGTGTGTGTGTGTGTGTGTGTGTGTGTGTGTGTGTGTGTGTGTGTGTGTGTGTGTGTGTCTGAGAGTGCATGAAACAGTAACCCTGGCGTGAATAACTGAATATCAAGTGTGAGTGTATGTATAACAGTATCAGCATTGTATGTGTGTGTATGTGTGTGTGTGTGTGTGTGTGTGTGTGTGTGTGTGTGTGTGCGTGTGTGTGTGTGCATGTGTGTGTGTGTGTGTGTGTGTGTTTGACAATCATGCGGTGTACTCCCTCATCTCCAGCAGCCTCTCTTTCTCCTGATGAGAGTCTTCTGGCTGAGAGCTGAGAGCCCTACAGTAATCCTCTCGGACCGTGTTCAGGTTAATAAAGCGGCCGGATTGTGGCTGATAGACCTTCACACCTGTTTGTCTGGATTAACTGAAGCAGTGCAGCTCTGAGACTAATGTAGTGAAGCGGAAACGGAAACATACTTCTCACCAATTAGCCCAGATCTTAAAACATGCTTTGAGCTGAGGAGCAGGAACCGTGGTTTCTGTGTTCCTGGAAGGATGCAGCTCCTTCCAGGACTTTGGGATGAGTTGGGGATGAGATGCATCTACTAATTATTTACATTCAGTGTCTGTTAATGTACATTTTTATTTCACTGTAATTACTAATGACTTTAATGATGTTAATGACAGTTGAGAAACCTCAGGGCCTTCTTGATATATATATATATATATTTATATACTGTAATATATTACTGTAGTGTATAATGGTAGTGTGTTACTGTAGTGTATAATGGTAGTGTGTTACTGTAGTGTATAATGGTAGTGTGTATATTGGTAGTGTGTTACTGTAGTGTGTTACTGTAGTGTATAATGGTAGTGTGTATAATGGTAGTGTGTTACTGTAGTGTGTTACTGTAGTGTATACTGGTAGTGTATATAATGGTAGTGTGTATAATGGTAGTGTATAATGGTGTGTGTTACTGTAGTGGGTAATGGTATGCGTAAGTTACTGTAGTGTGTTACTGTAGTGTATAATGTAGTATAATGGTAGTGTATAATGCAGTAGTGTGTCATTGTAGTGTATAATGGTAGTGTGTATACGGTAGTGTGTTACTTGTAGTGTTACTGTAGTGTGTATAATGGTAGTGTGTTGGCTGTAGTGTATAATGGTATAGTGTGTATAATGGTAGTGTGTTACTGTAGGTGTTACTGTAGTGTATAATGAAAAGTCATCAGTGTTACTGTAGTGTATAATGGTAGTGTGTTACTGGTAGTGTATAATGGTAGTGTGTATAATGGTAGTGTGAAGCACGGTAGTGTGTTACCGTAGTGTATAATGGGTAGTGTGTTACTGTAGTGGTATAATGGTAGTGTGTATAATGGTAGTGTAAGTCATTGTAGTATAATGGTGTTTTATAATGGTAGGTGTAATGGTAGTGTAAGTCATTGTAGTGTATAATGGTAGTGTGTTACTAGAAAAGAAATGGTAGTGTATAATGGTAGAGCACATTGTAGTGTGTTATGGTAGTGGTGTTATTGTAGTGTATAATGGTAGTGTATAATGGTAGTGTGTTACTGTAGTGTGTTACTGTAGTGTATAATGGTAGTGTGTTACTGTAGTGTATAATGGTAGTGTGTTACTGTAGTGTGTTACTGTAGTGTATAATAGTGTTTACTGTAGTGTATAATGGTAGTGTGTATAATGGTAGTGTGGTTAATAGTGTGTTGGTGGTAGTGTGTGTTATTGTAGTGTAAGTAATGGTAGTGTGTATAATGGTAGTGTGTTACTGTAGTGTATAATGGTAGTGTGTATAATGGTAGTGTGTATAATGGTATTGTGTCACTGTAGTGTATAATGGTAGTGTGTTACTGTAGTGTATAATGGTAGTGTGTTGTAATACGGTAGTGTGTTACTGTAGTGTGTTATGAGTAGTGTGTTACTGTAGTGTAATACGGTAGTGTGTTACTGTAGTGTATTGAGTAGTGTATACGGTAGTGTGTTATCAGTGTGTTATGGTAGTGTGTTACTGTAGTGTATAATGGTAGTGTGTATAATGGTAGTGTGTATAATGGTAGTGTGTTACTGTAGTGTATAATGGTAGTGTGTATAATGGTAGTGTGTTACTGTAGTGTGTTACTGTAGTGTATAATGGTAGTGTGTTACTGTAGTGTATAATGGTAGTGTGTTACTGTAGGTAAGTACTGTAGTGTATAATGGTAGGTAAGTTGTAGGTATAAATGGTAGTGTATAATGGTAGTGTGTTACTGTAGTGTGTTATGGTAGTGTGTTACTGTAGTGTATAATGGTAGTGTGTATAATGGTAGTGTGTTACTGTAGTGTGTTACTGTAGTGTATAATGGTAGTGTGTTACTGTAGTGTATAATGGTAGTGTATAATGGTGTGTGTTACTGTAGTGTGTTGGTGGTAGTGTTACTGTAGTGTATAATGGTGTAGTGTGTATAATGGTAGTGTGTTATGGTTGTGTGTTCTGGTAGTGTGTTATTGTAGTGTGTTATGGTTGTTTGTTATGGTAGTGTGTTACTGTAGTGTGTTATGGCACACGACACATTCACAGAAACACATCATTGTAGCCTCAGTGCTGCTTGCAGTAAAGAAAGATTGGATAGAAGCTGTGAAATGCTGTTTTCCAGGTAATCTTCTGAGAAACCAACTCCATATTAAAGGATTTCTGAAAAAAACAACAACAACATCTCAGACTGAATCACACCTTTCATGCAATGCATTCACAGATAAAGCTCAGAGGAGCAGAAACACATTTCTAAAGCTTCACCTACTGCTTATTTTAATTGGTTATTCAATGAAGCAATTGTTCTGCCTCAGAGGTAGCGCTGCCTTCGGAACGGTTTTTCACACAAGCTGGGAAAATCCCTGTGGGTGCACAAGTCAGCGAAAGAGTGGATTATCAGCATTATTTGGATTTTGCCAGATGAGATCATTAAAAAATTGCAGCAGGGTTCTTCAGAATCTCCAGCTAAGAGAGCGTCTTCCAGAAAACTTCAGTCACCAAAATGAGGAGGCCAATGAATATTCAGACACGTCCATTCTGGCCCAGGATGGTTGTTCTGGTTGTTCCCTCACAGATAAAAACCACCTGCTGGAGATGAATTACTAATGAGAACAAAGCAGGCCACGAAAGTCCGTAATAGAAATGCTAATGTCCAGCACTTCATCACACCTCTGCCAAAGCTGGACTGGGAGATGAGAGAGAGGTGGCAGAACATTGCCTGATTTCCACCAAACATTCTGGCACAGCGTGGACGTTTAGAGCGAACTGGAGGAGCCTGATATACTGGTTTTTGGTGGTGTGATCAAAATTCAGGATGGATGGATCCGCTTAATGAAAATGGTCTTTCAGAGGGATGAATGAAGGTAGTAAAGGAGGGCAAGTGGTTGTAAGCTGGGGAGATGATGTTTGTGCTGGTTTTGTAGAGATGTGGTTGGTTTGGGGGTTTGGACGCTGAGGACATTTGGTAGTTTGGGGTAATGTTGATACCTGCCACGACAGTGTCTTTATGATTGATTGTAATGTTGATTAATGAAGTCTTGATAGATTTTTATTTCTTTCTTCTTTATGAGGTCTTAATCCCTCGGACGAAGACAACAGTAGACATCAAATGTCCCCTAATTAATGAAACAACAAGGTCGTCTGTTTGCTTTTTTGCACGTTTGAAAAGAAGGGAGTCCAGACGATGTGGGGTGGAGAAGTGCAGCGAGGTGCCGTGGGGTTTATGAGGGAAAAGCGAACGCTAAAGGTGAACGTGCTGAGGGGGGAGGGACGAATTAGTATGCAAAGCCTGATTCCTGAAGGCTTCTAAAGCAAACAAACAAAGTCAGAAAAAACAGCAGCAGAAGGTCCTGATTTCACACTCTGTTTTTCACATGGGCAGATTCATCGCTAAGCTGACGGAATGCCTTTTCCGGAAATCCAAAAATCAGCCATATGTGGACCGACTACCAGCCAGGCTCTCGTTCACACACTGGAACAGACTGCGTCCGACATGGAGGGCAGCCGAGTGTGGCAGCAGGAACCATTGTTAAAAGTGCAGTGGACGGCATGGTGCCGTACGGAAGGCTGGGATTTCGTCTGTATGCAGGGCAGCTGTACCAACTCGGAGAGATGTAGCCTGTCTGAAGGGCTCTACAACGCAAGGAATTTTCTTATTTGGAAATTCTGACACACACACACACACACACACTGTTGCCTGGCGAGGCAGAGAGCCATGCAGAGAGAACATTTATTGGGTAAGCGTCCATGTGGTAAGAGCTCCTTTTCCCATGCAGGACACACTAATAGTGCAAACCCTCTAAAAGCTGCTTTTCAGCTGAAATCTGCAGGAAGGGATCGTAGGGCTGTTTGAAAGCATCAGGACTGTTCCAGACAACTAATACGTCAATTACCAAAGTGTCCACAGTAATTTCCTCCATACAGTCAGTGCTGGGAGGACAAAACAGCTGACCATTGAAGCTCGGCATGTATCCAGTCAGAAACGACCTTCTTTTATAGAGATGATTACGTTCATGCAGAGCAGTGAAGACCCTGCGTCCAGATACAATGGCAGTGTTATTGAGTGTTTGGAGGAATATGTTCAGACCTGTCCATTTCAGAGTGCCGAGTGGTTTTGCAGAACCTCCTGGTCAGGGTCATCAATGGGCAGGAAAGAAAAAACGAAAAAAAAGAACAAAAAATAAAAATGAAATCAGGGATAGAGAAGGACAAAAAGGACGAAGTAAACAGGCAGCAGAGAGGACAAAAGAATGAACACTTGTATGGACATGGGGTGGCTACTAGCATGGCTATGGGAAGTGTATCTGTGAGGATCAAAAGGGCCAAATTACTGCACCTGTACCTCTCTCTCTCTCTCTCTCTCTCTCTCTCACTCTCTCTCTCTCTCTCTCACTGTCTCTTCTCTCTCTCTCTCTCTCTCACTCTCTCTCTCTCTCTCTCTCTCTCTCTCTCTCTCTGTACACTATGCTATCCTGTAGAAAATGCTCCCAGAACCAGACCTCAGTACAACTTACTCAGTTTTACTTTAAATTGATGTATAAAGTTTGTTATAAACTTCACAATGTTGGTTGGATGTCACAAATATTCAGTTCTCAGTAGAGTGTACGGCCCCCACACATCTTTGAGTCTTCCAGGAACTGCCCACACACACACTTGTCCTGCACCAGGAGGACTCAGGGCCCACAGCACCAGTGCAAGATCTGAGAGTGTCTCACAGGACGCTGTCGGCTGGATATGTCTGGTCAGTGGACTGTTCTGCCTGGCATTAAACATGGTGTCAAAAGGTTTGATTATCTGCTCCAGAGAATCCTATTCTATTGGCAGTACTTTCTCTACAGGACTAGACAAGCTGTGTGTGCATTTACACATCTGTGTCAGCAATGGGTGCAGCTAAAAGTAGCTGAATTGCATTCATTAGAAAGGGTGTCCACAAACTTTTGGACACAGAAGATGCAGCTTTAACAGACAAGGTCGTCTGGTCTTGTGTAAAGCTCACTTCAGGGATTGTCACTGTGCCCTCTGGAAAGTAGGAGCCAGTCGAGTGCTTTGTTTTTGGAGATGACGTAAAGGACGATCCAATGCTGACAGCCAGAGACCGAGAGCTCAGCAAACACTGCAGCGAAGAAGAGGACAGGAGCGAGGGAGGAATGCGTGGAACGCTTGTCATCTCGACGCCCTGGGTGGCTGAAGATCAGCTGATGGAACAATATTAGGAGCAGGAAGACAGAGTGAGCTGGTTTGGTAGACCTATGAGACCACTGAATGCATATTCCAGGTCCACATATCTGCACTGATTTGACATTTGCAAATGATTATCCGATTGTGGAGAACAATTATGCAGTAAGATAATGAAATGAGGTGATGGAATGAGCAGAGACTGAATAAAAGATGATTGTTCTTTCTTAATCAAGTGAATACTAATGAGTGAGGCTCTTTAAAGAGCAGCATTTGCTTTAATTATAATAAATCAGCTGGAATTTATGAATCTATTATTCGTTAAATTTGTAATAAATGCCTTTAATAACCTTCAAATGGACGCATGATAGGACGGGAGGATGACTACACGGGCATGATTCGGGAACATACACTCGCCAGATGCACACTGCATCAAAGGTAAGCTTGGAGGTGGTCTAAGGTGCAACTTCTTGAAGGAAAATGTAATAGCCAAAACAAAACCGCCGCACCTAGAACGATGCGTTTCTGAGAGGCGTACAGGTTCCGTACGGCATCCTGCAGCACATTTACCCTCAGATGTTGCATCTAAACCTGTAGATCCTGCTCACTCGTAGGTAAATGAAGCTGGTGATCCAGATGCTCCCATAAATACTCGATTAGCGATAAATCTGGTGATCGAGGCCAAGGAAGTGTTTCGGTCTGGTGGAGACGTTCCTGGGAACTATTAAGGTGTGTGAGCACATTGTCCTGCTGGCAACAATACCACTTGGACGTCCTGACATGAGAGGCAAGGTATGTCCATAGGATGTCCTGCACATATCGCTGAGCTGCTGGTGTCCTTTGTATCACTATTACAGGTGACCGACTGCTGTATGCGATGCTCCCCAGATCATCACACCAGCAGGTGGAGAAGCGTGTTGCTCCAAAGGATCGAAGAGCTCACCACGGAGCCTCCATACTCAAACCTGATCGTTGTTGGATCCCAAATATGGTTCCCATCCTGTTTGATTAATCCACCACTCTGAGCTCAGGGTCCCAGCAGAGCAGATGCGTAAATGATTACAGGTGTGGTCTGATTGACACTGGGTTTTGGCACAAGAGGGTGTAAAAGCTCTTCCCCCACTGCCCTGTAAAATGCCCTATAAGGCTACTTTTGGGTAGTGTACCTCTTCGTGAGAGATCTTTAACAGCTAGACGTGCCTCTACGACACACTTGAAGATATTTTGGCCCACTTGACAGACTTTGAGAGGGAAGTGTCCAGGATCAAGAGTCCCAGCTGCGACATCTGTGAGAAGCCTCTTCTTCTCGAATGGTTCTTTATAAACGTTCTACAAAGGAAGGAGAAGATAAGGAACACCACACATTTGAATATGAATTCCATTGTATTCCATAACAAGAATACATAATAAAAGCCCTCTGAGCCAGGCTTTATCACACTGATGTATGTGTCCTGCAGATATTATCATTATTCGACAGCGGCCGCACAGCGCGGAGCCATTAATATAAAGTGAGTAAGACCAGTCCAGCAGGTCAGCTGCAGATTCTCCCACATAATTTATGTTCACACATACATCACTCTGGGACGTTATCAGACGAAAAGCCACCGCATCTTCTCCCTGTGTGTTTACATGTCCCTGCTCTCTCTCCACTCTCTGTTATTGATGTCGAAGCCTTCGGGAGGTGCACGAGAGAGACAGGTAAACTATTTCGCCCAGTTCTAAAACCGACGAATAAAGAAGTTACATATACAGCACCTGTTTAACGTTCCTCGTGGACTTTTTACAATCAGCGCTCTTCACACTTACACGCAGCCAATTGTGTACAGCCTACTCTGAAGGAAAACAATCATCCAATCTCGAGGACTGGGTGCGGGAGCACTGTTTGTCCACCACTGTCCATTTTATCATTTCATCATACAGGAGCACTTTGTTGTTCTATAATTACAGATTAAGGCCCAGGCTCATCTGTTTGTCAGGGCTCCTGACAAAAACAATTCAGCAGCAGCTATGATGTGGGTGGTGGGTCATTCTCAGCACTGCAGTCACACTGACGGGTGGTGGACAGTCCACCAAACTAGAAACATCCAGCCGCCCAGAGCACTGATGAAGGACTAGAGGCGACCAACACAAACTGTGCCGAACAGATGAGTTTCTGTCTCTGGACTTTACATCGAGCAAGGTGGAGACACTGCAGGGAGCAAGGTCTGATAGAGTGGACAGAGGACACAGGGTTTAAACACTCCAGCAGCACCGCTGCCTGGATCCACTTGTACCAGCAACACACACTAACACACCAAACACCATGTCAGTGTGGGATCAGAAAAGTTGAGAATGACCCACCACCCACATCATATCTGCTCTGTGGTGGTCCTGGTGGGGTCCTGATCATTGAAGATCAGGGTGGAAGGAGGAGAATAAAGTATCAGAGAAACAGATGAACTACAGTCTGAATTATAACTAGAACCAAGCTGTAAAGATCTCCTGTGTGATCAGAGGAGCTGATAGAGTGGACAGTGAGACTAAAACAAGCAGGTGGTCATAATGTTGTGGTTGATTGGTGTAAGCATACATGGTAATAGCTTTCTGTGAGGAGCTTTTAGAGGTTCTGCTCACATTCATCACCACACTGTCAGCTATTCCAGTTTGTTTTGCAGCCATCAAAACAATTACATTTGGAATAAAATGGGGAAAATTGTAGATTTTCAAGGAATTGATGCTTCAGTCACACGCCATAGAGAGTGCCAGAATGGGTGGTGTTTGACATTGTGAGTGTGGTTCCGAGGTACAACGCTTTAAACCCAGATGAAAATTGACTCTGATGGAAAAGTGACCCATTCAGAACAGATTAAGGCAAACAGGGTTGAGAAGCATTGTTCTGAGAACCTGACCCCAGCAACATCAACAGTGTGGAATATCTCGGAACATAAAGGAACGTCGACGGCAGAAAAATCATTAGAGCTGTGAAGAGAAAGCTCAAGATAACAGCCGAAAAGCAGTCACAGAGCACACAGGTTAGTTCCCTTGGTAGATCTACTGTTTACTGACGAGCTCAAAAGGAGGAATACAGCACACCGCCAGCACTGGAGAGAGAGGCGAGAGGCGCCGCCAATGAGAAGAACAAAGATGAGTCACAACAGCTTAGAACAAAGTCTAACAGAGAGATAAGGAGCGAAAGAAGTCTTATCAAACTGATGACAACAGACAAGAGTGTGGAGAAGCAGAGACAGTGAGAGACAACAGAGTCGGTAAAGTGACCAGTATCGTGAGCAGGTTTAAAATCTCATGCACTGGAGGCATCCAATCATAATCAGATTTATGTAGTTATCTGATTATTACAGACTTCAGCTCATGGCCACCTTCTTGTTTCAACACTTTGTACACTTTGTATTTTCTTTCACACTGATCTTTACTGGACACACAGGACCACCAAGAACTGTCCACCAACCATAAATGTCCAGCCGAAAGTGTCCTGTGAGCACTGATGAAGGACTAGAGGATGACCAACACGAACTGTGCAGAAAACAGAGATGAGCTTGTCTCTGACTTACATCTATGAAGGTGAGACACTGTAGGAGTAGTCTGGATAGAGTGACAAGTGAGGACACAGTGTTTAAACACTCCAGCAGCACTGCTGTGCTCCGGATCCACTCGCACCAGCAACACACACTAACACACCACCACTCATGTCAGTGTGACCTAGTGCTGAGAATGACCCCACCACCCACATAATAGCTTGTGGTGGAACTTGTGGGGGTCCTGACTATTGGAAGATCAGGTGAAAAGGAGGAGAATAAAGTATCAGAGAAACAGATGAACTACAGTCTGAATTATAGAACCACAAAAAGCTAATTCTGGATAATATAGTTATTAGAGCTTCACTGTGGATGTGTATTTGATATGTTGGCATTACAGTACGATAGTTTTGTTCTGTGTGTATCTGCAGGAATATCCTTATGTATTACAGAAAACCGTGGTGATAATGTTTGAATGCTGCTCGGAGTGAACAGATTCGTTCTTCCCCACCTGCTCTGCTCTGGAGTGGGGCTAAATTTCTAAGAACACATCCGGAAAAATTGCATCCCTGACGCTGGATAGTGCCACTGATTGGACAATCAGGGTCCCAAGCACAGAGTAAGGTCTGATTATTAGGCTGCTGTGCTTCTGCTTGATTTTGCTGTCACACTTATTCATCTGCATTTATTTCACAGCAAGAAATGTAAGGTGGAACTGACCTAGTATAGCATAGTGTGTATAACATAGTATAGTATAGTGTATAATATAGTATATATAGTGTATAGTATAGTGTATATTATAGTGTATAATATAGTGTATAGTATAGTGTATAGTATAGTGTATAATATAGTGTAGTATATAGTATAATGTATAGCATAGTATATAGTATAATGTATAGTATAGTATAGTATATAGTGTATATAGTATATAGTATAGTAAAAAGTATAGTATAGTATATAGTATAGTGTATAGTATCCAACCACTGCCATTGCCATCAGCACATCCCAGCCATTCATCAAACAGCACCCATTGCCACTGCCAAACCCTGCACAGCCATTGCCACAGCCATTCACACAGCATTGCCCTATTGCCATTGCCCACAGCACACAGCCACAGCCACTGTTGCCACAGCACAGCACTGCCTAAAAAGAATGGAAACACACAGTTATCAGTCCGACAAGGACAGCCAGTCCACAGCACAGCAACAAAGCCACAACCCACTGTGCCACTGCCAGCTGTCAGCCACCACACAGCCACACAGCCACAGCACAGCTAACAGCACAGCCACGTGCTAATGCCACACACACAGCCAAACACACAGCCATTGTGCCACAAAGAACGCACAGCACACAGCACAGCGCACACACAGCACAGCACAGCATAGCATAACATACAGTTTTAGCATACAGCATGCGCAGCATAGCACAGTGCATAGTACAGACATAGCATAGCATACAGCATAGTGCATAGCATAGTACAGTGCATAGCATAGCATAGTGTATAGCATATATGTGTGTATAGTATAAAGGCATATATAGCATAGCATAGCATAGCATAGCATAGCATAGTATATAGTATAGTGTATAGTATAGTATAGTGTATGGTATAGTATAGTGTATAGTATAGTGTATAGTGTATAGTATAGTATAGTATAAAGTATAGTGTGTATAGTATAGTATAGTGTAGTACAGTGTATAGTATAGCAGTATAGTATAGCATAGCATATATATAAAGTGCATAGTATAGTGTATATATAGCATATAGCATAGTCTATAGTATAGCATATTTATACATATGCATAGTATAGCATAGCGTATATATAGTGTATAGTATAATTGCATAGCATAGCATAGTGTATAGCATAGCATATAGCATAGTATATAGTATAGTGTATAGTATAGCAATAGTATAGTGTATGTATAGTATATAGTTTAGTATATAGTATAGTGTATAGTATAGTATAGTTTATAGTATAGTATATAGTATAGTATATAGTATAGTGTCTGATCAGATACTGGTCTATAGCGTCTCATCATATCCCAGTTTATAGTGTCTGATAGCAGTGTGTGTTTAGTGTCTAATGTCTGGTCAGGTCTGGTCAGGTTTTATTCTACAGTGTCGGTTTGCTGCTCAGCCACATTTCATTCCATATTCTTCACCAAATATGAGTCGACTGACAGAAAAGTTCAGTGCAGTCCAATTCACTTCATTTGTCCCAATGTGGAAGCGTGGATCACACCGGTCTCACTCAGGTTTACACCATCTGTCACTGTAATTTATACAGATGCTCTCCGGACGGCCTCTGCTCCCCTTTCCCTTTGTCTTTAAGGATCGTGACAGAACGATGAGCCACAATTACCTGGAAATAATTGCTGCAATTATCTGCCAATGTAATCAATTAGCATTTCTGTTGTTTGGCGATGGGTAAGTGAACTGATAGCGTTTAAAAAAACAGGGACACGCAGTGTCTCTTCTGTTCCTCTACAGCTGGACAGGGTTCAAGTGTTCTGCTTGTGCAGCAGGAAAAAAAATGTCCTGCAGAATCAAAGCCAGAGCTGTGAGCATCGGGTTGGGAGAGGGGGACCGCAGAGGGTGGGCTGAAGAGAGTGACAGGAAGAGTGAAAGGTCAGGATTGTGTGGTAGGGTAAGTGGAACAGGTCACTCTTTGTGAGCAGATAGAAGATGGCCTTTAGTCTTACAATGACTGTGGACACCATTGCTTTCACTGGCTGCTGAGACACTGACCCCTGAGAGAGTTTAGATAAGAGTCACCACTGAGACATTTAGTATTTGGTTATATATTAATGCGCAGTTCAAGACCCCTCTTACTGTTATACGGCGTGAAGAACTGGAGGCAAAGTATTCAATGATTTCGTTTATGAACTCATCGGCCCGCTTACGCAGAGACACTCAGATGAGGACAGTCTTCATGATTGTTCAGATCGTGCACTCCTTGTATAAACTGTACTTATTCTACCCTCTGCTGGTTAAAGAGCATTACTACAAACACAGCCAGGTTTGAAGGAACTGCACAATCTTCTGGTCTACAAACATCCTAATCTCACTCATGCTCTCGTAATGCAATAAAATCCTTACAGCAATGTACCAACATCTAGTAGAAAGTCGTCCATGGACAGTAGAGACAGTTACTCCAACAAAAGCAGGAGAAGCTATTTAAAAAGAAGAACTGGGACTCAAAAAGTAGAACCTCCCTAAGAGCACGAGGAAGAATGAAAGAAGAACCTTTATTAGAGCATTAATTAAACAACAACTCAGAGGAACTGAGGCTGAAAGTGTTAAGAAGAGCCAATTTGTCCTATTAGAACCAAAATAAAATCCCCCTCAGAGCCACCAAAGGTCTCGTGGGTCTCGGCTTGTTAGAGTTAAGCGATTGTTTATTTCCAGTTTGTCTTTCACAGGAACAAAAGCAAGCAGGGGTCATGAGGGGTCATGTTTGTGTTTAACTGCTGTTGTTTCCTCTCTAAGCATTTTGAAGAGCTGATAAACACATTGTACACCTTATCTGGCACTGTCCCCGGAGAACGCTAAAGATTAACCTGTATGTATTGTGTTTATACATTATGTGACAGAATTCAGTAGGGAAAAGATCAGACCATGTACTGTAAAATGCTGCTGCTGTGTATATCTGCCCTGCTATCATACATGTTCTAGATAACCAAGTCACAGATAAGCCCTTTGGAGATTACTGGACACCTCAACGGAGACTGTGTTGGGTTCCCATTCCCATTCTCAACTGGGGCTTGTGTGGGTGAAACCTGGGCAAAGTGGGTTCCAGGTCCCATCTAGGGTTCCCCCTGGTCCCCATATGCAGTGTATATACAACCCAGATGGAGCCCATGTTTATGCATCCTCGTGTGGGACCAACGTGGAACCCATGGAGAAAATCTTCTGGTTCCCAGGTGGGCTACCCGTAAAGGTATCTGGGACCAAGCCTTTAAGAAGTGGACGTGTGAATGAGCTCTGCTCTTACTGAAAGCCTGAACTGTGTGTGCTGGTCTTTGTGACATCAAACCAGTTTATTATCCATATGCTCCATATCAACCACAACATTATGACCTTGTTTCTACCCTCACTGTCTAGTATACTTTGTTATCCTTCCACCCTGATCTTCAATGATCAGGACCCCACAGGACCACCACAGAGCAGCAATGAGAAGATACAGTGTTTAAAAACTCCAGCCGCACTGCTGTCTGATCCACTCATATCAGAGCACTCACATAATATCTGCTCTGTGGTGGTCCTGTGGGGTCCTGATCATTGAAGATCAGGGTGGAAGGAGGAGAATAAAGTCTGCAGAGAAACAGATGAACTACAGCCTGACTGGTGTAAGGTGGTGTTGACGGGTTAGACACTACACCACACAGGAAAATATGAAACACTCAGATTTGCGTGGTATGGACCTTTACAATCAAACATCCAAAGTTAAAGTTTTACTGTTGGTTCTAATCTTTGTGATGTAGGTGGACACACACACACACACCCACAGACACACACACACACACACACACACACACACTTTGTTCCTTGTTTTATGAATGGGTAATCTTCAAAACAACAATCTCACACCCCCTGGGGAGGACACTGTGATTGGGTGGCCTGAGCACAGGCTGCTCTTCCTGCCAGCTGATTGGCTGGTGGCGGTGAGCCCACAGTCCACAGTGTTGTTTTTCAAAAGCTTTGGCAGCAGCTCAGTAGACTTTTGATTTGGATATCAAACATTTAATAATGAGTTTTGATCTAAAAACTATAAATCAATGTGAAATTTGTGACATTTGTGGGAAAAAAGGGTCTTTGGGGTCTGAAAATGGTCCTTCAGCAGCAGCACAAACACCTGTCAGAGTCTGTATGCAGGTTGATCATCAGCCCCGCCCCCTCTCTCTGATCAGTCAGAGTCTGTATGCAGGCTGGTCATGTTCACGTGGACAGAGCAGTAAACATGCACTGGAAGCTCCTTTGACAGTTAAACTGGGATGCTTAGATATAGTAAGTCTTGTAGTTTGTTATGATGAGCCTATAAAACAGCATGTTCCTGGCCATCAGTGACTGTATGAGCAGAGTGGTTCCTTACAAAGCTGCTTGGAGAACAGCAAGAGCGTGTAAAGCTCCATTAGGCCAAACAGAACCTGCTGGAGAACTGAACGCAGAAGATAGTAGAGATGTGTTTGAGATCATTGTTTAATTTCATATGTGCTCTTTTATATTTCTCCTGTCTGTTCTACGATAAACTGTGGAAAACAGTGTGATATCGGCTCCATCAGTTCCACAGGCACCGTCAGAGTAAGACCTACACAGCATCTCCAGACAGAGCACTGAGAAAATAGAGCAGCAGCTTCAAACCACAACAAAATGACATTTTCACAGCAGGGTGTATGAGCCGGAATTCTGTAAAAAAGGGATAAAATTGGGCCTTCGTCTTAATCCTGGGCCTGAAAGGCTGGATTAGAACGTCTTCCACCACGCAACTTTGCCGAGTGTCAGGGGAGGGTGTAAGAACGTCAGAGCCCCTGCATGATGAGTCAATTTATGGCAGCCGGCTTTAACGTTTTCATCATTTGGAGTACGCCACAGCTCCGCTGCTTCCTGGCTTCATCCGGGATTCATTTGATCTGTCAGAACATTCTGCTGCTGCTGTTTCCACAGAGAGAGAGAGAGAGAGAGAGAGAGAGAGAGAGAGAGAGAGAGATGAATAGAGTTGTAATGTAAAAAAAAAGCAGCATCTTTCAATGGAGGCTTACATGTCAGTCCCATGTTCCCCGGTCTCTGAGCAGCGAGAGTAAAAGATTTGCACATGCCAGCTTTGCCCTGCTTCTATCTTCTGTCTCAATCTTCACATAAAGATGTCGTTTTATAGTTTCTCATTCAGATTCACAGCTCAGTCTGGAATACAAATTTTCAAATCAAATCACAATTTATCTGTATAGAGTTTTTTCACAGCAGCTTTAGTGAAATCAAAAAAAATTAAAAAGTGAAAACACACGAACAAAGGATGAGACATGAACCCCAATTAAAACATCGTTACTTTGGGTTCCTGGTGATACTGAGCACGATTCATCACATCATTTACAGATTCTATTCTTGTAATCTTCCATTTCATCCACCTCCACCATCCACATCGTCCGATTTTTCTTTACATCTAATACTGATAAAGTAGAAAAGTCAGCTTCTGGCCGATGGTATCCCTGGTGGTTGCTATACAGTTGCTGAAATGCCCCAGATGGTTGATAGGGTGTTGCTATGTAGTTGCTGTGGCATCCCTAGTAATTGCAAGGTAGTTACTGTAGTACGTGGTTGGAAGGGTACTGCTAGGCCTGGACAGTTGGTATACTATCTCTGGTGGTTGCTAGAATGTTGCTAAGTGGTTGTTATGGTTTTGTTGGTGATGGGTATAGAATATTACTTGGCCTATAGAGTTTCTATGGTATGTTTAGAAGTGGCAGCAATTGTTATGGTGTCCTAGCTGCTATGGGGTATTGTTAAGCAGTTTCTATGGTATATCTATTGGTTGCTAGGGAGTTCCTAGACAGTTGCTTTGGTATTGTTGGTGCTTGATATATTGTTGGTGCTTGATATGTGTGTTATAGATGCTTGCAAGGGTTTTGTTAAATGGTTGCTACTGTATCTCTAGTGGTTGCTAGGGTTCTGCTATGCAGTTGATGTGGTATTGTAGGCGATTGGTGTCTGGCATTGCTAGGCCTGGGCAGTTGCTATGGTAATTAGAGGGAGCTATGGTGTCCTAAGTGCTTGCTAGGGTGTCGTTAAGCACTTGGTGCAGTATCAGTGTCGCTAGTGGTTATGGTGCACCTTAAAGCAGGAGAAGAAACTCATCAGAAGGTGTGATTGGATATGTCTGATATACAGTGAACCTGGTCAATATAGAGATGATGCAGAAAATGAAAGGAGATGGAAAGATGGCTTGAGGGGGCTTCATGTCTTCCTAACGTTATTTTCTTCTAGACCCCCATGCTCTCTATGCCAGCTTATCTCTCCACCACACATTGCCACAAAAGCGCCAAACATAGGCCACTGTCTGCACTGCCAAGAGCCCAGACCAAGCCTAGGAAAGAGCAGTGTGTGTTTTCAGGGACAGAAAGTGCCAGGGGTGTGGAAGAGCGGAGAGGAGCAGTTTCTTGAGGAATGACTCCAGTCCTGTTCTTGCCTTCAACATTCTTATCACTGCTAGCTAAGCTACTCTGCCAAGAACAAGCTCTAAAATCAGTGCTCTAAATTCTCAGGCCCTGTCCAGCGTCCAGACCTTCGGATAAGTCTGTTCAGATGCTGTAAGGTGCACTCATTACCACAGTAACTTCCAGAGAAAAGCACTGACCAACAGGACTGATCTGGAGCAGCTGTGAGAACATGAACTGAAGGTCACCATGACCAATGAGCAGAGGAACCGAGTTCTGTGGAGTAAAGGAATTACATCCTTGAGTTTGAGCAACAGAGCTGGCTGAATGCAATAAAATCATTGTCATAGCAATGTTCCAACATCTCATTCAGGGTCTTTCCAGAAGAATAGGTCTTTTCAAAATAGGTTCCAGAATCTGAAATGTTATTAAATATTATTAGGTTTATGTTTGATTCATGTCGCAGGTCGTCTATACGCGCTACCATCTTCTCACTTCAGTTTACTGATGCTGTGCAGCCTCTTCTGTGATGTATCCTTGATTCCACTAAAACTGGTGTAAACACCAAGGTTCTAATAAACCAAAATGGAACCAGTTCAAAAACAGAGTTGGTTTGGTGGCAAAGGCCTATTAGGTGTTACTCTTTTGAGTCTTGGTTCTAGGGTTTGGTTTTGGGTCCTGTAAAGTCAGTATTTAGAGTTTATCTTTTGTAGTTTTGTTGTTCTTTTGTTTGTTCCCTCAGTGCTGTCCAGCAGAACAGTGGAGGACACTGACTGTTCAGTTGGAAACTGAAACAAACAAACGACAGACGTGTTGGAATTAGAGGTTACGGCTTTAGGCTGAAGAACTGGATTTGTCAGTCCTCTCACCGTGAATGGTTTATATTGTATAAAGCAGGTCCAAAGCGGGTCCGAATAGAGAACAGAACCCTCATAAAGTAAGTCACTGAAGTGTGTACAAGGAGATGAAGTGCTGATGAAAGAATTGTTGCACTTGCCTCTTATGAATCTGACCGAATTAGAAAGTCACCTTTAACTGGTGACTCATTCTGGGTTTCTGGGTCACAGTGGAACGGAGCAGAATGAGTTCTGGGCTTTGGAGCACTCGTCTGGCCTGGGCTGCACTAATCTGTAATAAAAATACACACTGTTCAGTGTAGTTTCAGGAATCTGGGATTTTCAGCAAAGGCAGGAGTGTTTGTACGTCTTGACAAAAGTATTGGGACATTACCCTGTTGGTGTTGGACGGGCGTGCCAACACTGTATAGAGACTCGGGGCTTAGCCCATGATATTGGAACAGTGGGGTGTTCTGGGCTGTTCTTTTGAAATGGTGGCATCCCCCCATGCCCTCCTCTGTGGTGCTGTGGTGGCTTTCACAGGGAGGAGGGCACAGGGGAACGCCAGTGTTTGTTTGGTTTTATCAGGGGGTGAAAGAACCGGGACTGTTGAAAAAAGACCAAACGTTGGAGTAATTGTCTCTACTGTCTGGGAACAAAACACTGTCTGGAGTCCTTGTTATGAGGATTTGATGGAATTTAGCCACAAATGTCTGTGTGAGGTCAGGATGTTGGATGATCACCACCCCACCTCATCCCAATTCCCAAACTCATCCCAAAAGTATAGGATGGAGCTAGGATTGGGAATACTTCTCCACAGAGACTAGACAAGCTGTGTGCATCTGTCAGCAGTGGCTGTATTTTAAAGTAGCTGAACGCATTCAGTAGAAGGGGTGTCCACAAACTTTTAGACATAGCTTCAGTGCAAAATTAGTCTTGGCTGGTTGTGGATAAGCATTCATTTATCAGTGTTCTGAACTTGTTTCGTTTGTAATGATCCACTGCGTTCTTAACGAGGGCTGATTCATAAGCCATGCGGATTATTTTATTAACGGATTCAATCAACGCTTTCTGAAGCTGAAACAAAAGCTCACATAACTGCATACAAATCATATTACTAAATGATCCTGTAGATAAATAAGTGAAGGATGATTGATTCAGTCTTTCTTTGTGTGTGTGTGTGTTTGCTCCAGGGAAAAAGCATCTTAATTTTGGGAAAGCTTTGCGTGAGAAAGGCTACGTATCCCTGGTATTAGTTTTGCGAACTGCCCGGGGTTACGAGGCATTCTCCGTTATGACAGGCGCTGGTTAATCTCCTCATTCTATGACTTAATTATGTTTACTCGGCTTCACTGAATCAGTAATACATGACGGAATCATGATGGGAGCCTCCGCTCGGCGGCTCTGGCTGGGTGGTGTGATGTTTTCTGTGGCCTGTTATCAACTCTCTGATTCACAAACAAAAGCTCCAAATATGAGAACGTCATCAATAAATATAATAACCACAGATTATCCAGATGTAAATTACAGTCAACTGCTTATAATTCATAATTCATAGTGGATTCACAGTGGAAAAATGCTTAGTATATACTGAGTAACTTATAGTATACACTGAAAAACCTGTAGTCTTAAAGGGTTAACATCAGAACTGTGTTTGAGTGTGTGTGTGTGTGTGTGTGTGTGTGTGTGTGTTGTGTAAGTCCTGAGTGTGACCCCACTTGCAGATAAACTCTGATAAGCCTGTGTTGTTTTGTTCTTTCTGTCCCAGGTCTCACCCTGACCCACCTCCCTGACGTGGGCTCTGCTTCACTCAGCTGACCGCTGTGGGCCCATCACCGGTGATACTGACTCTACGTGCTACACATGGAGTAATGGCCTGCGGGCAATGAACTCGGTTGCACCACTGACCCTAATTCCCCTTTTTTAGTGTCTTACTCCAGTGGGAAAATAATGTCCCATCTCTAATCGCACACTGCATCATACACAGGGTTTGTGTAGAAGCTTACCAACTCTTCACATGACACGCTGATTTCTTTAATGGAAGCAAGAATTGGTCACCATGACAACACACATGTAGCCATTTTGTTTACTATCCAAACCCCTGGAATATTGATGATGAGAAAATCTGATCAAAAATACAGTTTTCATAGGCACTCGTTTTTGCCGCACGTCACTCTGCATATTGTATGATATTCAATTTTAAGAGCATGTTTTGGATCCAGGATCTTCTCAGATCTGGTTTCAGGCAGTGTTTATTCATAAGCATTAGGTGTGAGAACTTTCTGTGGGGAGTGTTTAGAAGTTCAGACATCCACTTCCATTCAGCTCTTGGTAAGGTTATCTAGAACAGAGCGTTTCCCATTCTGAACCCCTCTGTTCACATCTTCACTGTGAAATTCCCCTTTAAATCAGGAGGGGTGAAGGTGGGTGTAGTCTGCGCTGTGGTCAGCTGCAGCTGGGAATCTGCTGAAAAAGATGATGCTATGTTTTGCAGATGTCTGCTGACAACAATAAAAAAACTGCCCTGCTCAGCATCTCATATCCTACGTGTAGGCCTGTGATGTCGTGGAAGGTTCTGAGACAGACTCAGTGGGTGGGAGGTCCAATCCCAGAAGAGCATGGCTGCTGACTTGGTAGCCAAATCCCTCAGGTTCTAATGTCTCTGCCCTTCTACTGACCGCTACTTTAAAGAGGAAGTTTGGTCAAAAAAATCGTATTATGACCCCAGAGTCAATCGATCAGCCAAGACTGGTTTGATATCAGATGTGTTCTTCTTTAGTTTATATGGAGATGTTAGGATAATGCTGCTAACAAATTCTGGACTGACACCAATCTCATCTCTGCAAAGACATTCCAAAAATGTTTGTCTCTCAGCCCATATGCCTCTAAATCTTCACTCTGTGCAGGGGAACCCAACACCAGAAGATCCTTACCCAGAGAAATGGCTTGATCACCAGATGTGTGCACTTCACAGGGCTCCCCATGACCTGAAATGGCTCAAATGACAATGGGGAGCCCCCTTTAGAATGGACAAAATGATCACAGGGACCCCAGTCCCTTTCAGATGACTGAAAAGATGCTGGAGACCCCCCTCTTTTGAAAAACACAACTGGTGTGTTATGGGTACCCCTTCCCTCTGAAATGAACACTGGAAGGTTGCTGGTTTGATTCCCTGAACTGGCAGGACATGACTGAAGTGCCCTTAAGTAAGACACTTAACTCCCCAGCTGCTGCCCAGGAGCCAGGAATAGGTCTGCCCATCGCATGGAGCCAAGAAATATGTCTGATGATGCCTAGAGGACACCAGTGGGTGCTTTGTTTCAACAAAACTAAGGACTGGAAGCAGATTGGGATTAAACATCTGATGCCCAATCAATTACAGTATATGCCCTGATGGTCAGCAGATGTCTGGACCTCTAAAAGCTCCCTACAGAAAGGTGTTCCAGCCAAGGCTTATGAAAATAGTGCCTGATACTCAACCCACTGTTTTACTGACGTCTGAGAAGATTCTAGATCTAAAAATCAGTTTTTATAATCATATCATTAAACTGCTGGAGAGATATTTATGCAATATTCTGTATTAGTTCAGATTCAACAACATTCCACATAAAACCCAGAAAAGTGTGTTTACATGCAAAACCTCAGATAAAAATATAGAAGCAGAAACTGAGAGCAGCTAAACGTCTCATTGCTCAGGGTTTGAGCTGAACAGTTTCACTTCAAGTGTGTGTGGATTCATTTCTACAGACTCAGTAAAGACTGCACTGCAACACTAGACACAGAAATAGTCCAGACAAGCAGCCCAAAACACAAGACTTCATGTTGGGTTGACCTCATATTACAGGCCTGTCTGACAACACACACAACTTTGCCAAGCATGTCTTGTGCCCATATTAGGGACGTGTGAACGAATCAGTTCATATGAGTTGGCTCTTTTCATAATTCACAATTAGGTTGAATGGATTCACAAGTGAATCAAACTCAAGATTTCTCATTTGTATGTAATATTCCATACTTTGACTCTATTAATGATTGAAAGTAGTGAAAATGACTCACTTGCTGAATTGGATCTGATAACGTAATGATTCACTAAGTAAACAACTGTATCTGAACTGTATTAATTCAGTGATTTAAATGATTTTGTCATTGAAAACTTCAAAACATTTGAACATATATGTGCATAAACCAATGAAAATATTAGTAATAGAGCTCAGATTCTAAAAATAGAAGAAAATATGGGAAATGGGAAGTATCTATTTATCTATATATCTATCT
The DNA here is from genome assembly GCA_034509495.1 of Acestrorhynchus altus. Lineage (NCBI taxonomy): Eukaryota > Metazoa > Chordata > Actinopteri > Characiformes > Acestrorhynchidae > Acestrorhynchus > Acestrorhynchus altus. The sequence goes on from CM067524.1 coordinate 3,608,347, forward strand.
ATTTATCCATCCATCCATCTACCTATTTAGATATCTATCCATCTATCCTTCCACCGAGCCAGCCATCTATTTACATCTGTTTATTTATCCATCCATCCATAACTTCTGTGAATAAATGAATCAATGCCTCGAATGAATCGAAGGAATCGGTTGAAGAGTCTGAATCAGCTGTCTGCATCATCAGCCCAAATTGGCGCCACTGGCCCCGCCCGCTTCGCACCAAGCCCCTCCCCTCCGCTGCGTCACATTGGGTGGTGTGTGGAGACGTCATATCGCCCGCCGCGCTGTGATTGGTCGGTTCGGCTCACCAGACACGTTTCGGTTAGTTTTTCTTTGCAGGGCGCGTGAGGATGCGCGAGCGGCCGGAGGCTCAGCTGTAGCTCAGTATGTGACCAGAAACGGCCGGAATAAAGGAAACCACACGTATCCGCATTACTTTCTCCACGTTTTACAGCAGCGGCGACACAGAGGCGACGGAGGTGAGTTTAATCAGCTGTGATTTACCTCAGAGGGGCCATTAGCTTAGCATAGGTGCGTTTTCTTCATTAATGATGTTTATACTCAGACTTATATCTCACTTTCTGACCATTAAAGCTTCACTTCTCAGTTTCCATCACATTACCTTCATCAAAGCTTCGGTTTTCAGATTTCAGATCATATTCTGGTCATTTAGACCTCAAATTTACCTCAGATTTAATTCACTGAAGACTCTGAAGCTCAGTTATACATCTTACCTGCTCATAAAAAATCCACTTTACCTCATATTTTAGACAGTGACGCTCCACTTTACACTGTTTACCTCAGATTTTAGACAGTCAAGCTCCACTTAACATTGTTTACTTCATATTTTAGTCAGTGAAGTCGGAGTGATTCGTGTCTCAGTTCAGAGCCTGATGCCGAAGCTGGAGGACCGCTGCTGGAGCTGCTCTTGTTCCACCGGGATGAAGTCGAAAGGTGTCCCGTTGGCCTCCAGAGCGCGGGAGGTGATGTCCGCGGTGGCCGGGGCTGTGAGCCAGGCCTTCGGCTCTGTGCGCCGCCTCCACTCGGCTAACCTGGTCCGCCGCGGTCTGGTGCTGTTCGCCGTCGGCGTGTTCCTCGCCCTGGTGCTGTACCTGCTGCAGATACGGAAGAACGTGGTGCTGTTTCCCGAAGAGGTGCTGGACACGCTGCTGTCCTCCTCGTGGTGGATCCCTCTAGGTTGCGGAACCGCTGCCGGTGAGTGGGTCGGGTTCTCATTCGGAATTCAGCAGTTCCACCTTAAACAGCGCATGTATGAGTAGGGGGTGTGTGGACGTCTGCGCTGTTAAGGTGGACCGGACAGTTCGGGTGAGGGCTTGGATTTGAATGTTTGGGTACTGAAGTCGTCCTGTGGTAAGGACGGAACCGGACACAGCAGGCAGAAGGGTGTAACGGGTCGTGTTTTGGTTGATGTCAAGTGAAGCGTGGAGATGTTGATTTGCGTCGTTACCGCCTTAATTGGACGCAGGACAGCGTGCTGTGCGTTACGTAACTTCGTTAAAACGCTGCTTCCGAACTCAGTTTGTTTTTGAACTCCACTCAGCTGCAGCCCTCCTCGCGTCGCCTGGCAACAGCCGGAGGGCGGGGCCAGCGGGGGTCAGTCCGGGTGTGCTGCGTTCTCATAGGCTGTTCTGGAACGGGTGAGCTGCCAAGGCCCCACGCTATTGGTCCGTGTGGGGAACACGCCACTCACCAAAGCAGAAACGGAGCGCGCGCGTCACCAGGCACCGCCCACCCGCGCGTTCCTCCCTCAGATGTGGCGGGACTGGAATCCCCAACCCTGAGCTCTACTGGTTTAAGCACAAATATAAGTACACTCCTATAGTGGTTCTAATGGTAAACACCAAAGTGGGAGTGGCCTCTTTCTTACCATACTACGTCTCAAATGGCACCGTGCACCCTACCTAGTGCACCACTTAGAGCATATAGTGTTCACACTCAAAATAGAACAGCAAATAGGTCTTGTGTGTTTCGTTTCAGGTTGCCAGTAAATGGTCTGTGAAGCTTTTGAGGCACAGTGATTATGACGTGTTTACGGATCCGTCCAGTGTCTGATTTAATCATCGGTTCTAATGAAATGATGTTAAGATGAATGTCTGTTGTCAATAAAGGTGATATGGTTGGTATCAGGGCTTATAGGGGTTATGAATCAATATGTGCTGGTTTTATTAAGAAAACTGTCAGTGTTAAACACTCATCATCTACGTACAAGAAAAGTTTACTGTTTAACCCACCAGAACGGTGGGACACTGTCTTCTGGTTTTGGGGGTTTAAACACAACAATAAATGAGAACCCGACAGTTTGTTCTTAGTGAGAACCAAAGATTGGTCCAACCCAGTGTAGGAATTTCTGACGTGTAGACACCACAAGGTTCTCGTAAATGGTGTCTGTTTCTGTTTCCTCAGCTGTGGTTGGCCTGTTATACCCTTGCCTGGACAGCCACCTCGGAGAGCCACACAAGTTCAAGAGGGAGTGGGCCAGCGTCATGCGCTGCATCGCTGTGTTTGTGGGCATCAACCACGCGAGTGCTGTATCCTTACCCCAGTTCTACAACACGTTGTTGGATATTAACAGCTCACTATTGCTGTATCTGTCAGCTGATGCAGGGTTGTGGGGGGCAATACTTGTTACAATACATAGTTTAGGTATGATGTGCTTTTAGCCTTTCTTATAGAATTATTATTATTATTGTTATTATTATTATTATTATTATTATTATTATTATTATTATTATTATTATTATTATTATTATAGTGTGTTTAATGATTTGACTGTGTGGTCCAGTTTTGACTGATCTCCTGATTTGGCTGCCCCTCCCACTCTAATGTCTTTCTGTTTTGGTCTATACTGTTATTTCATGAGTGCTGACCGTGGCCTCATCAGAAGTGTATCGGGATTGATGTAAACTGACCCGTGCACATGTCTACACGCTCGTCTAGTCCCTGTAGTGAAGTCTTGCCAATAGAGTAGCTAAACGAGCACCATGCCTAATGCCAAGTGTAGACTAAAGGGGTATAAATCTTCCAGCTTTGAGCTGTGGAGCTGTGAAGTTGGCCTCTGGAATAACGGCGCTCCACTTTTGGGACGAGTTGGGGAGGATTTGGTTGAAAGTCTTCACTGGACCGTAGATCAACTTTGATTTAAGTGTTGAGAATCTTTCCTTTAACTCAAGCCATCATAGAAACTGGACTTTGCCAACAACATGCAGCTGTCTCTGACGCTGGCCGCTTTGTCCCTGGGCCTGTGGTGGACGTTTGACCGATCAAGAAGTGGCTTTGGCTTGGGACTGACCACCGCACTCTTGGCCACGCTCATTGCTCAGCTTCTGGTCTACAATGGCATTTATCAGTAAGTCATCACTGGTCTTTTATCCTCAGTCTGGACCTAATCAATAAATTCCCATGTGGAGATCTGAAACCGAGTGAATCATTGCTGGTGATTGGTCAAATCTGACCATCACTTCTAGGGGTTCATTGGTAGCAGGTGACTTCGTGCTCATCATGTTTCTCTTATGTTCCTCTCAGGTACACGAACACAGAGGTTCGCTCTGTTCGTTCCTGGCTGCCCTGCATCTTCTTCTCTGGAGGAGTGACGGTGGGCAACATTGGTCGGCAGCTGGCAATGGTCAGTTTATTTCTCTAGATCATAAAGACTCAGAATAACAGTAATATGACGGTATAACACTTTAATAATCACGTCTCAGAACATCTGTACATAAAATATGGTGTAATATGACGATATTTTATCATATTGTGAAAAACCATCGTGATGCTGAAACCGCTCTGATGGACTGTGTGTTTCCTGACCAACAGCAGTCGTGTTAAACGGAAGGGCTGCAGAAATGATTGTTTCGACAGTCGAATGATTGTTCAATTATTGAAACGTCTATTATTGGATCCCTCAACTTTCACATTCAGCTCGAGGTTGTTTTCTGCGTTTGTAAACTAACAGTGAAGGCAGTAACGATGAACTTTATTCATAAACCTAATTCAAAAGCAGCAATAAAATCTTACAAATAATTTTCCTGTTAATCAGTTTTCTGTTAATTCTTCAGTTCAGCATAAAAGACAACGATGGAGCCGACCGCGAGACTCTAATCTAATTAAAATTTATATCTACAGCGTTTCTGGGTTGGCTAACGTATGATTTCACCTTGTTACACTTAATCTGACAGGAGGAAACACAATCTAACCAAGCTCCTAATCGCTAAGCGTCATGTGATTGAGTGCATCACTGCAGAAGTACTGCAAGACCTTTTTTATTTGACACGTTCCTCAGTTCTCCTGCGCTGTGGCGTAATGTCCGGGGGACAGCTTAATTAGGCACGTTGCTGCTGCTGGGGTCCTCAGTGTCGCTGAAAGGCCTTCAAGCTGATTACCGTCTTTGTTTTTCATGCTAATGGTCCGACGGCGTGAGCCAGTAATGAGCTTTGTTTACCAGCCCGTGCATTCCTTGTGTTGTTGTTGATGTTTGGGTAGCTGGCACACGCTTGCGGGCGTTCACTGGCCCATGGTTGGAGGCACGTCAGGTTCTTTCTAATTTTGTCTGCAGATGTTAGATCTTTGAGGAATTTCCCAAATTAATTATGAGTTACAAGCTCCTGATTTGATTTAGGCATGTTTCACTTTCATTAATGAGGAACGTACTTCAGCTCCGCAAGCCACCGAACTAAAATAGAGCACTGAATGAAGCTGCCCTCTCGATTTTCTCCAGAGGAAGGCGCTGTTCCGCTGTGTGCCGTTAGCTGCATCTTCAAGATCCAAACCCTTATAATGCTTAAACACACATTTCCTCTCCTCATCGTCCCACAGTAAGATCTGCGGGAACCTGCTGTTCTCATACAAACAGCTGATTTTGGTCTCAGTCTAACGCCTGCTTGTCCACTGTTAACTGTCCTTTTTCTCTGGGTGAGTTGGACGGCCCAGCTCTCGCTTAGCTGACGTAAAACTAATAGCAGTTAACGTTCTCCTGCGAGTGTGTTGAGCGTTAGTGTGGTAGGAGGAGTTCTAGATATCGGGGAACTTGTGATGACTAAACTGGAAAATAGATTACAAAAGTAACTGTGTCCTCTTCTCCCTCAGGGCTCAACCGAGAAACCCCACAACGACTAGAGGAGCTCCTCCAATCGGACGAAAGCCAGTTCGGACGTCCCGCCAACTTCGAACCCTCAGTATCGCACACTCGAGGAAGAACGACACACTTCCATCGAGTTTTCACTCTCACCTTTGCTCCTGTTCGCCTGAGAAAGAGGAGCCCAGTCCGAGAGGACCTTTGTGCCAACTGGACCGCGCCTCCAAAACTGACCTTGCCTTCATTATTGTTGTCGTCATCCTACTTACTCTCTCCGGCCCTGTTAACGCTGACAACGGCCGGAGTGTGACACTGTAGCACAAGGTTAAACGGAGTCCAGTCAAACTCCTTCAGGAGTGAATTAGCCTCTTGAATGCGTGGGTGTGTGTTTGAGCGTGCTTTGGCAGTTTGGGGTGTTCACAGAATGGGGCCAGCGCTGGACTCTGAGAGTGATACCGACCACAGTTTTATAGAATAGAGCCTAAATCCACCTGGATCTGCGTTGAAATGTATTTGTATCAAATATGACTTTAAATTATTGGTCAAATGTAAGTATTTACCCCATTCTGACGCATTTTAAACGTTTATGACTCCGCAATCCATATGCATCCATAATGTATAGATTTAAGAGATCGGACCATACACACACACACATGCACACAGAGAGTGGTGGGAAGATGAGTGCTTCATTATTTCTGTGTTGTAGTATTTTTTACTGTGTGCTGGAGAATACAGTGCTAATTGAAAGGGAATGACGTTGTAAGGCTGCGTGCAGATGTCCGCCATCCCAAGAGGTGCGTTTAAGCCACGCAGAGTGTTTAGTTTGAGAAATCAGACTCAGTGATGCCAACAAGGAAGCAAGAAGTGTGTGTGTAGTTTAAAAGAACAGCCCGACTTCTGAAAGTGTTTGAAAAATCACACCTGGGGCCAGTTGTCCCAAACCCAGATTCGGACACGATTAAGTCCAAGACCAGGTGTTTAATCACTCACATTAATGCTGCTCTGCTGAGAGTATATTTACGCCAAATCGGGACGACTTTTGGAGCTTCTGGCTCAGATTTGGGCCACGGTGGCACGTTTGCGGGATCCCGTTCCTTTACCCCCGTGTTCTGGCCCATAGTGCACACTTCAGTGTACCCAAATCGGTAGGTCAGCTCTGAGCGGGGAATTCCAACCTAAACTTAACGTTTGTGTGATGTTTTCGTGTTGTGTAACATTTTGTAACTCTCACTTTGATTTATTTTAATATCCACAATCACTGCGATACCCAGCATGCATTTCCATTGTGTAGATTTGTCCCCGTCCCCAGAGACTGCTGCATGTGTAGCCACTGACGCAGAGGCTGATAACTACAGACATATGTTGACCTTCTTGCCGTAGCATTTTGTTCTCAGCAAGCCACAAACTTAAGCTCCTCCCACCTTAAATCACCTGGTCAGAAGGCGGGAGGTTCGTTTTAGAGTCTTTAATCTGTCAAATCTCACTGAAGACTCGCTGCAGCGCTAAGAGCAGGTCAGATGGCTGTGCTGGCTTCCGTTCTGGCCCCTTTAAGGGTTTCACTTTGAGTGCAGACGGTGATGGTGGGTGTTTTTTTTCTGCGGCCTTCGAGATTTGCAATCTGTGATTGCCTTTGTATTATAAAACGGAGTGCTTTTGCCACTGTTCCACATTACTCTCGTTACTCTCGCGTGTTTGTTTTTGTACTTTGTTCATCATACGTCGCTTACCGTGTGTGTGTAATCCTCCATTCGATCTCTAATCACAAAGACGTTGTTCGAGGTCGCTCGGATGCTGAGGATATTTCATTTGGGATGAGTTGAGCAAAGATTTAAGTGCAATCAGTTCCTACGAGCCTGACATACCTTCATATTTATTATTATTGTTCTGTTTGTGGTGTGCAGATGTGACCGGTTCCTCCGGATCATTATGCAGTACGGAGAAACCAGCCGAGCAATAACTCTGGAGTGTGTGTTTTGTCTTGGTGTGTGTCGTCGAAGTCTGACCTTGAGGTCCCTCCTGTAGAGGTCTAATCCACGTTTCTGTAAAGTCGCACACGAGTGATTCTAATGAAACCAATGACCACTTCCACTGTCTGTCGGTGTCGGTGTTGGTCCAGGAGGACAGGTGTGGGTGTGTTATGCAGTGGCAGGTGTAAGAGTTCCGATATTAGCCCGACATCCAGCTCTCCGGATCTGCTGCAGTTCAGGGAATGTAGGCGATGTAAAAATGAATGAAAGCTTTATTTTTCTGGAGGAACAGGGTTTCTTTGATTAAAGTGTGTGTGTGTGTGTGTGTGTGTGTGTGTGTGTGTGTGTGTGTGTGTGTGTGTGTGTGTGAGAGAGTTTACCATTTCAGTTGTAATGTTTCTACTGGTTAATTGCAAAGGAAGAAATAAATTTAAAAATAAATAAAACCCCCTCTGCCTTCCGTTGTTATTTATTTGTAAACAGTCTGGTGTGATTTTAAGCCATAGCAACCACCGTGAATAATATAGCAACCAACAGACATGGCATCTAGTCAGCGGCACCCTGACAACTACCCAACAACCACCTCGGACATCAAAGCAACCATATAGAATAACAGCAATCACCTAGCAACTGTAAGACGTGGCATCTGGTCAGCAGCACCCTACAAACCACTTACTGCCTCCTAACAACCAGGTACAACACCACAGCACCTACCTAGCAACCACTTAAGAACCCTGTTCACGCTGTCTGTCTGGGTTGTTGTGTATGATGGTATATTTTACATATTCATTCAGCAGCTCAGAAATACAATAACTCATCCAGCCTCTGCTCACTGTCCACTGTAACAGGGTCTTTTGTGTTGAGGTGTGCATGTGTGTTTGTCAATAATGCACTGACTCAGCAGGGGCTGTGTTGGGGCAGTTACCCCTCAGTGAGCATCTCCATGGTAACAGCCCCAAACGGGACACCCTTGTCCTCATAAATAACCCATAGTCGGATATGCGATCAGTTGAGCCTCCATAAATTTACACACAGAGTTAGAGCTGTAATACCACGCACTGGCCACTTTATTAGAAACACTTTGTTGTGCCTCCACTCCACTTTGTACCTTAACCCTCTGGCCACTTTATCGGAAACACCCACCCTAGTGACTAGTAAATGGGGTGTTGGAGTTGAGCATCCCCTGAATCAGGCTCTGTGAACAAGTCTCATGTAGTTTCACTCCCAACCACTAGATGGCAGCATTTCCCCTCTGCACTGTGTCTGGGCTTCTCTGGGTCAGGGAGTCAGTGGTGATGGTGGTAAAATAGTGACAAAAGTGAACAGTGTTTGTCTGTGGGGACTGTGTCACACTGCACCCTGCACATCGCATACGTTTCTCTCCAGCAGTTTAACGATCTGTGGTTTCAGATCCTGAACCTTCTCAGAAGTCAGTGTGAGGCATCAGACCGTGTGTCCAGAAGCATCAGGTGGAATAACTTTCTGTGAGGAGATGAATTAAACATGCCTTTCCCACAGAATTCTTACCTGATTTTGATCTGATGTGTATTTATGATGATCATACAGGTTAATGTACGCATACATCTTTATTGATATGATCTAAACTCCGTTCATCACAAAGTTGCAAACATAACTTTTTCCTGTTTCTGTGCTTTTATTTGTATGCAAATAACCTGCTTTCTGATTGGAAGCCTTTCTCTGTATTCTGCCTAAATAAAAAAGCATTCCAGAAACACTCCTTATAACATTAATCTGAACATACTGTAGGTTCAGTAGCCATGTTTATATAAATAGAGTGGTTTTTCTGACATAAAAAATATCATATCCATAAGGACGTTATAGAGCATTATAGAGCGTTATAGAGCGCCCCCTACACTTCCTGTAGTGTATTGCAGTCTGTCAGAATGAGCGTGTGGATCATATGAACATTATAGAGCGTTATAGAGCGCCCCCTACACTTCCTGTAGTGTATTACAGTCTGTCAGAATGAGCGTGTGGATCATATGAACATTATAGAGCGTTATAGAGCGCCCCCTACGCTTCCTGTAGTGTATTGCAGTCTGTCAGAATGAGCGTGTGGATCATATGAACATTATAGAGCGTTATAGAGCGCCCCCTACACTTCCTGTAGTGTATTACAGTCTGTCAGAATGAGCGTATGGATCATATGAACATTATAGAGCGTTATAGAGCGCCCCCTACACTTCCTGTAGTGTATTACAGTCTGTCAGAATTATCAAATTGCTTAAATTTTAATTTCTTTTCCACGATCAACACTATGAATAAATTCCTTTTCGTGTTTGTATTTCAGTGCTATCAGTATTCTACACTTTAAACTGGTCGTTCCTGGTCAATGACAAGTCTGTAATGTGTGTGTGTGTGTGTGTGTGTGTGTGTGTGTGTGTGTGTGTGTGTTTTGTATGGAGATGACAGTGTGGGCTGGATGCAGTGTTCTAACAGGCGTGGAGGATCTGGATTGTTCTTTGGCCCTGGGTTAGCCCCCCCGCCGCTTCTCTAATGGAAGATGATTCAGCCGAACGGCCGGGCAGACAGAATAGCAATTACCCAGACTTATTGGCCTCACCCCTGACATTTCACTGGCTTCTGAGCGAATGAACACAGGGGGACTGCAAGAGGAGACAAAGGGGTGTGTGTGTGTATGTGTGTGAGAGAATGAGAGAAATGAAGGAGTGCAGTAGAAGGAGACTCAAAAAGGCAGGAGGAAGCAGATTCACAATGGAGAATTTAGACTCACGAATGTGCCACAAGGCCGCTCTTCGTTAATGTCATGGTCAGTTTACCTTCATGTAACCTTTGAGGGTAAATATTGAGAGTTGGGATGGAGGTGATGTAACCAAACACGTTCAATGTCAGAAAATGTTGGGACACACCGACATTTGTGGGTAAAGGAAGAGGCACTTTGAAAGTAGATTTCAATGTCCAGAGCATCCAGATGGTGACACATCTGTACAAATCCAAATTTCAGATTCTCAAAAGTCAGTCTGATACGTAGACATGCCAAAGATTAGACCTGGGCTGGAACTCTGAACATACCCTTTTAGTAGGGGGTCACCAAACTGCTCCTAGCGAATTACCTGCCTACAGGTTTCAACACCAAACCAAATCTCAGCTGCTCAGGTGCTCCTCTAATTCCTCTGCTTCGTTCCCTTCACTGTCTTCCTGTAGCTGTGGATCCGAACTCCCGAACATCTCTTTTAAGGGCATTGAACTCATTAAAGGATTATAATTCAACTGAATCTAGTTGGTGTGGAGGTCCAACCTGACATTTGGGTTTGAGGAATCTCTGGATTCTAGCCTCTATGAACTATTTAAGGATATATTCCGAGTGAACAGCAAAGCACTTTGGTAAGTCGCTCTGGATAAGAGCTTCTGCCAAATTCCATGAATGTGAATGTAAGCGTAGCCGACTAGAATGTGGACTGATGACTGGACAGAAGTACTTTTTTTAGCCACGGGAGACATTTTTGTTTGGAATATTCACCAAATTACTGCTTTAAATCGATTGTGACCGCGTTCAGAATGTCTGAAAATGGGGGCTCAGTCACCCCACCAGCGGTGTCTGTACATTAGCAGGTTACTGTCATTTCTGTCATTTTCCTAGAGGCCTTGATAACTGCACATGTAGCTCAGTTTGCAAGTGAGAAGAGCACTACTCTCTCTCTCTCTCTCTCTCTCTCTCTCTCTCTCTCATCACCATCTCCCTGTCTTGCTCCTTTGGAAGGCGTGAATATAATGAATCGAAGAATTAAAGCTAATGGGACACAGCCCAGCGACAGGCTTACAAGAGGGTTCAGAATGGGCCGCCACTTCAGTCCAAATTGCCCGTGGTGCCATTCAAATGCCAGCCTGGCATTTAGAGCTCGTCTCACCTCTCTCTGCATTCGCCACAGTCAGCCTGAGTCTCGCTCACCCCCTTTCATCACACGCCTAATAACAAACACTGCCCTGCTCTGTAGCACGAAGAATCGCCATACTCAGCCTGCCCGGTCCTGCAGCAGGGTCAGAGTACTTATCAATAATATTCATACTCTCACTTGATGTGGTCTCAATAGTATTTGTACAGTACTTATACTTAATAGTATTTGTACTCATACTTTTATGCTCAGTAGTATTTGTCCAGTACTTGTACTTGATACTAATCGTACTCACATTTATTTTGGTCCCAGTAGTATTTGTACTCCTCCTGACTGAGACCATGTGACCATATCAAAACAAACAGATGTCAGACTCACACCCGTCACTACGAAAGGTCGACTCTTGATGAGCGCAGCAGTGAAAGCTACGCTGGTCTGGAAGAAGACTTTGTGCACTTGATAGATCTTGCTAATGGACTTCACCGCAGGCCTGTGGATCAGTATTTCTTCTGTCCCTTTGGCAGGTCAGCAGATCATTTCTACATGAGCTCTTTAACGACCGGCCCAGTGGTTTATAACTGACAACGAGAGACTCAGAACGTCTGCGGAACATCTTCTGCTTCTATGTCTAATCTTTGGGAAATAATGAGGAATAATAAGGAATAGCTTCCATTTGATCTTGTTTTCCACAGCAGCAGTGTTTGTTAGCTGTGAAGGTAAATCTCAGGTGATGACACACTAAAGCGAGTGATCTGCACAAATCCTTTACAGTGCAAATGAAACACATCACATTACGGGCTGGGATTAAGAGGCTGTCACGCGCACTTCGTCAAAATTACAACCTAATCAAGCTGCTCTCTGAACAGCAGGCTAACGCTCGGCTCTGGGAAAGCCTGACATCCTCTTTTTCCCATTTTTCCAGAACAAACGCGACTCGGGCACTTTACAGCTGAAAGTTTCCATTTACGTTTAATAAACGGAGACACGTCTGAAGGCCCAAACACCTTTACAGCGACGAGCTCCAGTCCAGCTCCTCATTTATTACATATATAACCAATGTTTCATCGTCCTCAGCTTTCAGAAACCACAGCGTGTTTCAGGATGGGTTTCATAAACATACAGAGTCAAACTGTCCTACACATCTGATTAATCACCGTCCCCTCGGTGATCAACCTCCATGTTTATGGACTCAAAATGTCTGTGTCATAAATGGGAATTCCACCAGTGACATCGTGCTTCGCTGCAGAAAACTCACCAAACCGGATTTCACAACAGTGGAGGTGAGTGAAGCTGGCATCAGTCGCCATGACAACACACATTTAGCCATTTAATTTATGATCCAAAGCCACACGTGAAGAAACAGTTGCTTGAATGTTTATGAATTTTCTATTTTTTTACATAAATTTGATCTTAAAGTAGCCTTAACCCTAAACCCTACACCCTAAACCCTACACCCTACACCCTACACCCTAAACCCTAAACCCTAAACCCTAAACCCTACACCCTAAACCCTAACCCTACACCCTAAACCCTACACCCTAAACCCTAACCCTACACCCTAAACCCTACACTCTACACCCTAAACCCTAACCCTAAACCTAACCCTACACCCTAAACCCTACACTCTACACCCTAAACCCTACACCCTACACCCTAAACCCTAACCCTAAACCTAACCCTACACCCTAAACCCTACACCCTAAACCCTACACCCTACACCCTAAACCCTACACCCTAAACCCTACACCCTAAACCCTAAACCCTACACCCTAAACCCTACACCCTAAACCCTACACCCTAAACCCTACACTCTACACCCTAAACCCTACACCCTAATCCCTACACCCTAAACCCTAACCCTAACCCCTAAACCCTACACCCTACACCCTAAACCCTAACCCTAAACCTATACCCTACACCCTACACCCTACACCCTAAACCCTAACCCAAAACCCTACACCCTAAACCTATACCCTACACCCTATACCCTAAACCCTAACCCTAAACCCTACACCCTACACCCTAAACCCTACAACCTAAACCCTAAACCCTACACCCTAAACCCTACACCCTAAACCCTAACCCTCTGTCTGTCTGTCTGTCTGTCTATGTGTAAATCATGTTTCATCCCAATTCATCTGTTTATTGAGATGTAATAGAGTTCAGCCAATCAACAATCAGAGTCCATGTATATGTCCAGTCTGGAAGGACTTTTTCATTCTTTTCATGTGAAAAAGGTAAAGTATGAATGAGTTATGAATTATTACTGTGATAATAAAGTGCTGCTGGAGCGCGGTTTCCCTCACAGGGCAGTGGAAGTGTGATGTGTAAGAACAGTGTAAAGAGGCACAGAAAAGCCAGCAGAGATAAAAGATCAGTGCTGAATGATTCCTCCTCACAAAGCAGGAGAGCAGCTGTGGATGGACGTTCCGCTCCACTTCAGACGCACAAAAGGAGGACGGCCACTTTCTCAGAGAGCCACTGGAGGGGTCAGAGAGAGCAGCCTGGACGCTTTCACACCGCAAACCTCCACCGTAATCACTGTAACTTCAGGAGAAACAAACACCACCACTGACCATTCACAACACTGGATATTAATGATACTACAGCTTCATACTGGATATTAATGTTATTACAGCTTCATACTGGATATTAATGATATTACAGCTTCATACTGGATATTAATGAGATTACAGCTTCATACTGGATATTAATGA